>KB672802.1:3407114-3419434 GCA_000349145.1 Anopheles dirus | reverse complement strand
TACCTGATATTTAAAATAGAGCGCACTGAGCGCGCTCATTTAGGTGAGCGGAGCAATTGAGGTACCTCTTTCGCTCACGACCCAACACTAGTTATATCCCAACCGAGGCACACAGCCTCAGCCACCTCCTTGCTAGCCAAGCCCAGCCACCTCCGTAAAGCGTACCCGTGTGCAATGATCTTGTGTGCGGAGTTTGCACCGAAAAAGAGAAACAAGCGAGCCTGAACTTCAGCCGAGGCGTTGCCCTAGGTCAGGCCAGTGCCGCAGGCAAATGTCATCGATCGATCGGGTCAGATTCGCCCGGGGCGTGGTGGGTGATGCAACCGAGTGTGCCGAAAACATACGTGGAGTACCAAGACTAGGCAAAGCAACGAACTCCACCATGCAAGGACAACGATCTGCAGGGAGGGCAACAGAAGAGTTTCAAAGACTCCAACAGAGTTTGGGGGAAAAGAAAACCATCCAAATATTATCATCTTCACGCGTTTCGTGTATTTGGATCTTTATCGTTTTGAGGCACAAAAAATAAGTACAAAATTTTAGCTCATTTTATAACATTTTCATCAACTAAAATACATCCTTTTACGCTTCTCAACCCCTTCCCATTAGCTGAAAAAGGATAACACAAGTTCTCCGAACGCGCGCAAGTGAGTCAACCGCCGTTTTCCATGAACCGAAGCCTAGCGCTTTGAATGCAGGAAATTGAAAGTGATTTTTTTCCCCCTGCAACACGCTGCAACAACTGCAACTGCGCATTTTTTATGCATGTTACTCCCCCCTCGTTTGGAACGATGCAAAACACGCTGCGCTCACACATACATGAACAGTATTGGACAAATATGTTTCATAATATTCGCTTCTGTTAAAAAGTAGTATTTGTTGGCGAAAATTTCATCCTTTTCTGCACAGGAAACATTTTTGCCAACCACCACCCCCGGGGGGGGGGGGGCAATCCTACCGACGTGGGAAGCTTTTATCCCCGGATGCACCACCAGTGAAGGAATGCAAGCAAGGTGCCTGCCAACGGGACACGACGGCATTTGTAGTGGTGTCCGTCCGTCCGGTCGACGGCAGATCGATGATGCCATCGGGCGGGCGGAATCGGAACCACACACGAGCACAGGATTCAAGTTCATTGCCTTTCCGGGATGGAAATAGAAAGCAGCAGCAACCGGGAAAACAACGCCAGCGAGTCTTCCCACTCGCTTGCACGCACGCTTTTCCCGGAATTTCCCCGGCGAACGGAAAGTGCGCCGGCGCGAGTACCACACGCCAACAAACCACAGATACAGATGCATTTGCAGCGAGCGCACGGATGCAGTGTGCACATTGGGGTGCAGCGGGAAAGCGGGAGGGATTTGGGGAGTAATTGCGTCATTATAAATATTAGGTTCTAAGGGTGGAACGTTTTTTTTTTAATTAGCAAAATCCACATAAAAATATTAATTATAATTTTATGTGAACTTCACAAACGTTCTATTTATATAATAAATATTTTATGATGGAAAATGAGAAATTTAAATTTTATGTTATTGACCTGCAGATTTATAGAATATATACACTCTGATATTCTATATTTCTATAGCAAGTCTAACTACAATGAGCTGCTTTGTGTCGCACTAGCTACTGACGATTACTATGAGCGATTGCATACAATTTTGTTTCAACTTGACTAGACTTTAGCGAGAGATCAGATTTACGATTTAATAAAAATATTCATTTGGACATTACTCATATTTTGTATTCAACATAAGTTTAATGCTAAACATTTTCAATCTGTACCATTATAATATTAAATTTGTAGGAGGTATTTAGCTTCCATTCCTATGAATAATTTCTTAATAAAAAGGAAAAAATATAGGACCTGTTAACTATAATTATGAAATTATCGCATCGTGTTACTTGAAAGAATATTATAGTTAATGTAAAATATATATAATTTTCACATTATTACATAAAAATAGTATTTATCTCAATCGAAGCATTTAATTATTTATTACAATGATTAGCAAAATGTTATATCATCCTTTTAGCTCCTGCTTCATGCATTAAATGGTAATTATTGAAACATGTATGACTAGGGCTATTTTAACAAATTTCATTGAACAAACGATTTCAAAAATACCCAAGCAGTTACAAAAATCTAACCTCAATAAGCTATTACAAGTTCAATTAACAAATCAGATTATATTATAGGAAATGCTACCCGACGTATACTATAAGTGGTATTCTAAATACCAACCCCAATCAGCCTCTGTATGAATCATTATCATCGCGCCAACAGGCATGCCAGTTCCAACCAACCTTCCGAAAAACCTGTGCCCCCCATTCGCGCGATAACTGCAGCGGACAAGCGAAGTGGGTCCGATTATCTAATCGTGCCATTCGGACGACCTGCCCGGACGCGTGGCTTCCCGCGCACGTGAATGACCCAGCGGTAGTGCCCACAGGGGGCAGCGGCCGAGTGGATTGGTCCGGTGATGGTGATGGCGTTTTGTTTACATCATTATCGAATTATTGCTTATCGCTTATCGCCTCCTGTGCCTTTGATGCAGCGCACTAGTACCGTGAGGGAAGGATGCAGGCACACGAGACACGTTTGTGTTTACAAAAAAATGGAGAACTGGTGCGTCTTAAATATAGAATTCGGTGCAATTTCAAAGAAGAATCCCACGAAGGGTGAAAAAGGTACTGGATTAGGCTGCATGGAATGGAAATTTCGGTGTTTCATTGAAGCCACAGCAATAGTCAAATTGCTTGTCAGAACAATATCTCCTTCTACGTGGTATTCTTAAATTCATTTCACTTTAGAAGCACTTTGTTGTTCCACAGCAGGCGAAGGTAACTTATTTTGAAAGAAAAACCCATTTATTGATTCCTGAGCATGATTTCAAAGTGTGATAAATACTGAAAACTTACCTTTCGCACAGATGTCTCAAGAAATGCTCTCACAACTATGCTTTTCCCGTCACTCCAACAGCAAATTCATGAGACCAAGCACTTGCACGTAACTTCTGGAATACGTTTGCTAGCTTGCGAAGCAAACCTCCCGAAGACCGAAGCATCCTTAGCTTCCATAATCGAATGTCGCATTGCCGATCGGAGCACTTTTTATGCTGAACACTCAAAACTTCCTGCAACACGCCCTTCGAAGGCCCACTGCCAAGCACAAGGGAAGCACCTTTTCCCGGTCTTCCGGTCGACATTCGGATTCCGTGCATGCATTCCACATACACACACACACACGCACGCCTGGCTGTACAGAATTTTATTACCATGGAAACAGCAACACCACCTTGAACACTCTTCTCCACAAATGTGCTGACAATGGATTATTTTGTTGCTGGGTTTTAATCAATTCTCCGCAACGGTCCGCCGCCCGGCACGGTTCCCGATTAGGGCACAATTTCTTCACATAATTTCACGCACGCTCCGAGAACGAAAACGCACGTAAACACCGAACGCACCAAAGGGGGCTTGTTTTTGCTCGACCCGAAGCAATAGAAAAACAATCTGTGTTTGGCAGGGTTTTTTGCCTCCCTGCCCTGCGTTGGGTTGAGCAGAAAGGGATGGTTTGTTTGCGAGTGAGTTAGACAGCACGGGAAATTGCACCTCGCGGACTTGCAGAAACTTGGAGCCCTTCTTCAATCGCGCATTTCTTCTGATTAAACTTCACAAAAATGTGTGTGTGATGATTGTGCGCATACGGCAGCGACACGAGGGTACGACACAGGAAAACAGACGGGGAAGGTGGTAGAGAGCGGTTGTAAATAGTGATTTGACGTTTGGTTTGTTTTCATGCCTGGTTTTGGCAAGTTTCCTTCGCCACTTGCGTCCACAAACACTAGGAAATCAATCTCAGCAACACAACAGGGGAGAACAGGGGCAAACAGGGCGGACAAATATGCTGCTTCGAGAAGAAAGTAAAATATGTACGAAACACAACACACAAAAATAACACACACGCACGTTCCGCATCACTTACGCACACACAAACACGTACGCGCTTCTACGCGCTGTTACGCGGGTCCATTCACAACACGCGTTGCGTTTGTTTTCTTTGCACGCACTTTTGGGCTGGCTGCTAGCACGACCCACAACGATGGCGGTGCATTTTCGCACTCGGAAAATTGATCGCAAATGGGCACTTTTCGCGGGGAAACGCTACCGGGAAGGCCTTTTTCCTTCGTTTTGCCAGCCGGATCGTGGTGAGCACACAAACAAATGGACTCGAGATACCCACAAAAGTCAGAGCAGGCTAATGTTTCTCTTCTTTTCTGGCCAGCGGTTTTCGCTCTCGTTTTCTCCCACGCCAGCTGGTCCATCCTCTGTCATGTATAGCTGGCCTGCTTTCCGCTATCGCATCTCTCACTCGCACCAACGCGAAGTTCTCTCTTTCCACTGTGATTCCATGAGAGGCAGGTATACCCAATGAACCGACAGAGGAAGCTAGAAACGGTTGCTGTCAAAATTCACCAGCATTCGACAGGGCTAATAAAAACAAAAAAGCGCTCAACATTATTTCTTTCGATTTCAAAACTGTAATGGCAAAATAAAACAAAAACAACTTGGAAATTTATAACGTTATATGTTTATTCCATTTAACTATGTATTGTTAAATTCAAATAAAAATAATTCAAATTGTATCTGGTCAGATATGGCATGTAATGGCTAGCTCAGATGTTTTATCATGTCTACTCCTATCATCCTAAAATCGTTATAAGGCACAATCATATTATCGCAATTCAATTCACCTACACTTTTGTTCGAGTTGGTTCTATCTTTTGGTATAATGCTTCAAATGTCTAACGTTTCGTTCGTCGAAGACCCTTTGCTTGTGATCCTTCTAGAATGCTATAGCTCATTACGTCTATTCTTCGCCTCCAGATCATGCTCACCTTGCCCGATCCCTGACTCGGTCAGTAAACCCGGCGCATTCGGCAACTGCTCCTTGTCTCCCTTCTTCGGTTCAGCGGCGTGTGCCTGCACCGCATCACGCGTATCGTTGCTAACCACCCCCGAGCTACCCTTGCCCACACCGATCGTCGGTAGCGTCCCATCGATACGAACCGAATCCTCCGTATCGGATACGTAACCCTCGTCTCCGGTGTAGTGCGTGGGATAGAGCAACAACGGCGCAGCGCTCCACGCGCTCAGCGTACGATCACGAAAGTGGCTCGCCCAGCTTTCGTTCGGGTGGTTATCGAACATGATCGGAAGATACTCGTCCACCGGAAGTAGCTTTCCGAGTGGTTTCTCCCGGAGCAACTTTTTCGCCCCCTCCAGCGTGATGACATATCCGAGTGTCCAGTACGAGTAGCCCGCCTTGACGAGGTACTCGGAACCATCGATCCACTTTTCGTCCTCCTCCTGCAGCCGTTTGCGACCGAAGTAGATCAAATCCCAGCCACCGATGCGCCGTGCGTCGGCCAGAACACCGTACACCCGCCGGCGGAAGAACGGTTCGAACCGGATGTCATCTTCCAGCACGAGCACTTCCTGCTGGTTCAAGCGCACCATCCGCTCCCAAATGTTGTAGTGGCTCAGAAAGCAACCGATTTCACCCATCGTCATTGGGCTGCAATAAAAGAGGAAACACATAAATTTTACTTCTCGCATCAATGTTATTGAGTCCAGCCAACCCTGCACTTTTATTGTTTACGTTCTTTGCCATCTGTCAAATTGCACATTTGTCAAAATCAGCTGCGTTTGTGTTGGATTGCACTTTAGTAAACAAACCCGTCCACGAAAGAGATCAAATAATTTGTTAACTACGTACGTTTAGCAATTGAAATTGAAAAAAAAAACAAAAGACAAAAGATAAAACTGCACCTGCACCGTAAACAGTCGAAATGCGGCGACGTGCCGGTGTCGGTGCCATCCAGAAGCAACGGCTGGAGGCGGAAAAGTACAAAGACAAGGGAACCGAGCTGCAGGATTCCCAGTTCGAGCAGATGGTGAAACAGATGGAAGCGCTGAAGGAAAACCTGGAGGAGTTTGCGGCCAAGCATCGAAACGAGATCAAAAAGAATCCTCAGTTTCGACGCCAGTTCCAGGAGATGTGCGCTGCCATCGGTGTCGATCCGCTCGCCTCGGCAAAAGGATTCTGGAGTGTGCTTGGCATGGGCGATTTTTTCTACGAGCTAAGCGTGCAGGTGGTAGAAGTATGTCTGGCACACAATCACATCACAGGTAACGCAAGAAGGTGGAAGCTCTCTCACAACCGGTCAGTGTTAATAGCTTTGTCTTCTCGCTCCTGCAGGAGGTCTCATGGATTTGGATGAGCTGCGAAACCGACTAGTAGCAGCCAGAGGCAAGAGCCAGGTGCACCAGGAAATTACCAGCGAAGACATTTTGATGGCGACCAAAAAGCTAAAGATTTTCGGCAATGGTTTCACCGTCTATTCTGTAGGCAAGAATCGCCACATGGTGCAATCCATACCGGGTGAGCTGAGCCTGCAGGAAACAACGGTCCTCAGTGCGGCCACAAACCAAGGCCAGGGATACGTGACCATTGCGTCGCTCATGAACGATCTGGGGTATGTGTGAAAGAATTTGATCCATAGAACAAATTGTGAAAATGGTGCGTTCTTGTTTTTTTTTTCCTTTCAAGCTGGACCCAAGCGAGGGCTGAACAAGCGGTGGAAAAAATGCTTGGTGAAGGTATGGCGTGGTTGGACACTCAAGGGGAAGAGAAATCCTACTGGTTTCCTAGTCTATTTCCAGGACGGTTGACGGCGAAAGTTTGAATAATTTCTCAAAACAGATCCAATAAAATGATTAAAATTCCTCTTTTAAAATGCTAGAACTCTTCGTATCATGCATTTCCTCCGGGGATACTGATCAACGCAACAATAATCACATACTGTATTAAGGTTCGTGATTACCTTTAACAAGCTTGCAATCTTCTGAAATGGATTTTGATCGGTCTTAAAAAACTTTGAGTTTTTAAGAGAATTCAACCCGAAATTTTTAATACCCTGTCAACTTTCAAGAGATTGCAATCAATAATACATTTAAACAACAAAATCGCAATGTTGAAATAAAAATGTTAACAAATAACAACTCACCGTTTGTGGAATGGATCGGCATACCCAGGCAGGAAGCGGATGCCCATATCCTGCACTTGCTTATCGCTCAACTTCTTCCCATCGACGGCGGGAAAGTGTTCCACGTCCAACCCAAGCAAGTCGAAGTGTTTCACCATTTTCGCCCTTCTCTCAAAGCGTCTTTCTAAGTTGATCATGTAAATGTGCGTCAGTGACAGTTTGTCTCTGGTGGGGAAACAAAATGAAACGTATTTCAATATTTCAAACTCCTTTTCTGAAAGAACGCCTCGCCCTTACTTCGGTACGTCCGGAACGAATTTCGCCATATCCGGCTGCAACCGCAATGCCCCGTACTCGTTCACGGCGTAGCTTAGCACGTTCGTCAACTGTTCCATATCCTTCCCCGCGAC
The DNA here is from genome assembly GCA_000349145.1 of Anopheles dirus. NCBI lineage: Eukaryota > Metazoa > Arthropoda > Insecta > Diptera > Culicidae > Anopheles > Anopheles dirus. The sequence goes on along the minus strand of KB672802.1, from coordinate 3,411,975 downwards.
CGTCTCACCCGCCTCCAGCGGCACCATGATGTAGCCGTAAAGCAGCGCATTGCACACGTACATCGGTATCCCGGAGTAGTTCGCTGACATGGCGAAAATGATAATATCATCCACCGGGCCGTCGTACCGTCCAGCCGGAAGGTTTTTCCTTTCGAAGGTTAACTGACGCGTCTGGGTAACGGTCAGCCGTACGAGCACAGCACTGTGCACCATCGGTACCGGCCACTGGCCGACCTGATCGTAGTTGAGTATCTTTTTATATTCGTCCGTGCGCTGGTAGTAGTAGTCAGGCGTCATGCCGCACCAAAAGTTTGAATACAGCCCGTCGGATACGAGCATGGGCGCAACGATTGGGAGTTTTAGGTCGATCAGGCTGCGCAGTGTGTTCCGGTTCGTAAGGAAGGCGTCGGCGTCGAGGAACTATGGGAGATAAGTGAATCAGGTTTGAGAGATGCGTTCATCCTTAAGCAGCCTAAAAGTTTCTTTAAGATTTGGTTTGAAGTATCGTTCAAAGCATTCTTCCTACGCAAGCCTTGAAATTGAAATATTACTGGATTTTTTAGCAAATGAATGCCAATTGTATGAGCAAATGAATAGCTTATGTTATGTAGGTTCAGAACTAGAAATATAGGTGTAACAGTACTCGTATTCTTTGAAATAAACACCAGGCACTATAAAAACCTTTAAAACATCCAATGAAGAGGAAATTAAAAGCTTAAAAAACTCACAAATACAAAATCTGCCCACATGGAGCGAGCCGTCTGTAGTGCTTCCTGTTTCAGCCGAATTACATCGCCAAACCGCTCCTCATTCCAGTGTGTGCTGGTTTTCTCGCTTTCCCGCTTTTCCGGGGTATTGCGGTACTTAAAATCTACGCTGTGGTACAACGGGGTGGTACGCTTCAACCACGCTTTGGTAATGTCGATACTGGCATCCTCGTTGTGGTCTGATCGTATCCTACAAAACGAGAAGAACCGTTTTCATGTTTCCAGTAGAAAGACAAAACAATTCGCTCCTCACCATAACGCGATCCGATCTTTTGGATAATCGAGATCTTCCAAGTAAGAGTAAAAATATGGCAACGTGTGCTGTTTGTTTCGTACGAGCACGGCCACCAACACGGTCGGAAGTTGCTCCGTCAGCACGATCTGATCGCAGCTGGCGATGCTCACCATCGCCGTCACCATGGTGAGCAGCAACAGCGGCCGGGCCATCGTCACAAACGCCGGAAATGCACCACAAATACACCAAACCGAACAGGAGCCCATTTGGGTGTGAACGAGATTGCAAGCTAACAAATGACGACCGCTTCAACTACCGCACAATCTCATATCAGCTTCCGTTTCCGCACAGCAGCAGCAGATGAGTTTTCCGTTCGCTCCCTTCTATGTTGTGGCCACGCAAGACGCACGCACACAGGCACACGGATGAGATCAGAACACAACATTTCCAACAGATGCGGCAAACGTCAAACGCTGCTTCTTGCGCTTCTTCGGATGGGAGGGGGTGGTTTTATGCTGGTTTGTTTATGTTTTCGTTTTCTATACAACACACACACAAGCACACCCTCTTGATGTAGATAAAATAAAATAAAAAATCGCACAGCAAATTTATTGCTCTCTATAATACGTATGTAAATAAGTAACTTAAAATACTTATTACGTCTAATTACTACCAATACAGTTCTGCTAGAAGTACCATGTTTTTGGTTGATGTTTGTTTAGCCCTACCCATCCTTACCCTATTTGGATCAATTCCATCACTAGGAAAGCAAGAAGTACGTTTAATCAATTTAGATTACACAGCATACACGTAGGGGAGAGGTGCACTGGAGATTAAATACAGCATAATGTGAGATACATCGACTCCTGCTACGAGCGGGAGATACATCGGAGGGCTGCTACGAGCCGGAGCTTAGAACTGCGGCAGACAAACCTTCTCCGCAAACAGCTCCGATATGACCGTGATCCATAGAGCCAACACGAACATAATGTACGATATGCCGACCTGATGCGAATGCGGCAGATGGTACGGTTGGCCACCGATTTCGTCCACATGGAAACCGAGTGGGAATATTACCGCCGCCAGGCAGAACAGAACCACTGCAAAAGAGGTATGTATGATGAGATAGGCAGTTCAGGCGGAAGAGAGAGCCCACAGGAAAAAAGTTATACTTACTTGCGGTGAAACCGACCCATCGTGCGTATGGGATCACATTACGGTCCCAATTGCTCGACGCCAGTAGTATGATTGTGGTCGTGATGCAGATGCAGCCGACGAAAATGCAGATCAGCGCGATAAGCCACTCGGGCTGCAGTTCCGGAGTGAAACAAACCTGCGGGCGGTTGTACAGCGTCATGCAGGTCCACATCAATCCCAAGCGTGTTTCCCCTGTGCGTGAGCGTTTTCGAACAATTTAATAATATAACAAGCTTGTTGTAATGCAGACCAAAAAAACACCCACCTCCTACACTGGTCACAATCCAGTCAGGCATGGCCAGACTCACGATCGCACACACATCCGCCGCCATAAACAGGCCCGCACTGATTGTGGTTAACTTGTCCATTGCTAGTAAATGCCCGGAACACGCTGCTATTCCACAAATGCAACAGTTTTTAAGCGGTAAAGAACATTTCGTGTTATCTTTTGCACAAGGCGGATGCTGGAAAAGTACAAGCGAAGAATGCAACAAAGTTGGAATGTTTATGTTTTGGTTGGGAGTGACACTTGAGGGAACCTTCGCTTGAGTGCACTGTTGTAGGGTTCCAGAGCAGGTTGGTGTTTAAAGTTGTGCATACAATTTAAACCGCGAAAACACTTAAAAATGAGCTCAAAGCTAAAGCAAACGAGGAAGAAACATTATAACAAGACTTTTTGTGGCTTTATGCCTTTTGTATGATGTGGAAAACAGTTTTTCAAAATATTTTCTTCCACTTTCCAAATATTTTCCAATTTTCGGGGACTATTTACACTTCGTCCGTCGCAAATGTAAACAAACTGTCAAATAGCATCGGAATTTTTGACCCAATTTTTTCGTTTACATTTTTGCGGCCGCCTACTTGCCTCGAGAGTCCTTTTTTAGGGATTTTGGGGAGCCAGCGTTGTGCAGGTGGTGAACCCCAACGCGCGCGCGGTACAGAAAAACATGGCCAGTCGGTCTAGTCGAGCTAGTGGTGCTGGTGATTTCCTTTTCCGGTTGTAATTTGTGTCTGTGCGCCTGTAAGAAAAAGCGAACCGTGTTCAACATGAGCGATCTAGATGATCCGCTCTCTGGGGCGCAGCAACAGCAACACCAGCAACAACACCCTCCGAATCAAACCACACCGCGCAGTTCGCTCGGTTCCAATGCCCTCTCCTACAGCAACTCCTCCATCTCACCCTCGACGAGCTCGAGCAGTTCCGGGTCGGCGAAATCGGCCGTCAGCGAGTGCCTTGGTGCGTGGCTTAACTATTTGCAGATCATGAACAATCTATGTGCGTCCGGGTACCGGCTGGCACAAACGATCGCCGCCCTCGAACCGTGGGCCTACTTCGATCAACCGAACGCCACCGGTGGACAGTCGTCCGGTGTTCCCTCACCGCAGCAATCGCAGCAGCAGCAGCAACAGGCATGCCCACAGATCCCGCAGCTCCCGTTCACCACGTCCCAGATCCCGTCGCATATGGCGTTTCAGTTCATCACGGCGTGGGACGAGCTGGCCCGTGCCTCCGTCATGGCGACCAGCACGGTCAAGTCGCACATCGTGAGCGTGCTGCAGGACTTCAAGACGCAACCGCTGGCGACGGTCGAGCAGGAGAGCGAGCTGCTACATATCAAGGAGTACAATCAGCTGATCCTGCAGGACAATGCGCAGACGATGATCAACCTGCAGCACCAGTTCTGTGTCGCGTCGTGCGATGCCTTCGCGCAGCTCATGTGCTGCTACCAGTGCCAGACGCAGGTCGGCTTCCCGCACGATCCGGACTGCCCGATGGTGCAGCATCCGATGTCGGCAGCGGCTACGATCGCCCGGACGGCCGGAGGCACCGTCGACCAGCGCTCACAGACCCCGTCGCCCCATTTTGGCATGAAAATGCAGGAACCGAACGCCCGGCTGCTGTACGATCGGACCGGGTCCATCTCGACGCAGGGTTCCTCGTCCGACCACGGGACGACGGCATACGAGCAGACGCGCGGCCCGTCACCGCACGACATCCGCGGGCCGAGCCCGATACAGGGCTACCTGGATAACATCCGCGGTCCGCTGCCGAACCCGGGCCACCTGTCCGGCATGAAGGCACCGTTCTACCGGGGCTCGCGCTCGCCGCTCAACTTTCCACTCTTCACGCTCAATGGGCAGCGGCGCTGGTCGGAGGCGGCCGCCGGCGAGGTGAATTCCGAGGCGGCACTCGACCCCGAGAGTCAGATGCGCCGCTGGTCGATGCCGTGGGAGGCGAAGGCTGACAAATCGACCGTCCACTGGAGCCAGACGCGGTTGATGCCTATTTCAAAGCTTGCCGTACCGGTGACTTTGGGTGGTGCAGGCGGTGCGGGTAGTGGGGGAGGCGGTGGGCCGACACCGAAATCGTCGCTCGGTGGTGGAGGCGACCGGAGCCAAAGCACAACACCCGACTCGACGTGGCATTCGTCGATCACGAGCCAGGACGGGTTGGTGGAGGCGATACAGCTGCTGTCCTGTCGGCCGATCCATCGGATGCAGCCGATGATGATGATGACACCACCAAACATTGGGCCACCGTTTGTGGAGGAACCGTCGGGGATGGTGAGTGTTGCAGAGTCTCTGGAAGTCGCATCTTAAATATGTTTCAGTTCTTCTCAATCTTCATGTACTTTAATGAATGAACCGATAGCGAGAGGCT
>KB672802.1:3395133-3407093 GCA_000349145.1 Anopheles dirus | reverse complement strand
TTTCAGTTCTTCTCAATCTTCATGTACTTTAATGAATGAACCGATAGCGAGAGGCTGAGGTTTTTTAGTGTATTGATTCATTTTAATTGAAATGAAGGACACTTCTTAGCCGTTCTTAGACCCGGAAGTCCGTTGTTAACAAGCTTTCAAGCATATTTTTACACAGGTAGTTTAAAATGTTATGCCACAATCATAAATAAAAAAAAACAATTGAAATACTACTGTGGAAACTATGGACTATGGAAAAAAATGTTAATAAGATTAAGAGACCCAATTGTTTCACGCGCAAATTGGCAAGTTGCAAAAGCTGCAGGTTAAACATCCTTTTTATTATGTTAAGGCTATTTTATAATACATTTCCTGACACTTGCCATTCCTCGTCCCGTAGCAGAGAAAAAAAATCCAGTCTATTTCTGAAGGAAGGAAGAAAAAGTAGATCCCGTCTATATGTTCACTGCATCTCCTATACTTTTCCAAAAACAGCAACCGCACGAACCTCACACCAACCCAGCCGGCACCAACCCACCCGGCCTGTACGGCATCTGGACGCAGCAGAACCCGCCGAGTGCCATCCTGCGCCAGTCGACCGCAGCCACCATCATGAACTACATCCGCGAGCAGGACTCATCGATCGACGAGAATCCACCGAACTAAGCAGAACGCTGGCCCTGCTGGGCTAGCCAAAAACACTAACTTTACTTATCCATACCGGGATGGCAGCAATCGAGTATTCATCGGGGATTCATTAGAATGACATTAGATAACGAAAAGGGACATACACAAAGAAACAAAATCTCATATACCAAAGCATGCATATTTCATACCATACTCTCGGTGTAAGGCAAATTTTATACAACTAACACAAGAAAAATCGCAGCATCATACCAAACAAGACCGTAAGAGGGTCATTTTCGTGCCCACCATCTCACAATGTAGTAGTGTCGTAATGGAATTCAAACAAAAGTGTACTCATATTTAAAACGTAAGCTGATATTCTTTACACAAACATGAACAGTAGTGCGTTCGTGTTCGAACACATGACATACACACACGTCGTCTTATTACATGTGCCACTCACTCGGTGTAGAAACGATATTTGAACGTTTTTAGGACTAACTCTTCCTCCTTCTCTCTGTCTCTTCGTACTGAATTCCAATTATACACTCGAAAACGTGCGTCGTGCTGAGAGTTTAGACAGTTTAGATGTTTAGCAGCCTTAGTTAATTCGCAGGAAACCACAGTTCCCGCTGTTTTCCTTACGTTATTTATTTCGATGGTTAAATTATTCGCAAATTAACAAATAAGTAAACGCAAAAAACCGAAGATTACGTTGTTGTTTTAGATTACATTGGTAGCTGTTTATTGGGTATTTCCTTCGATAGACAAATTTATCTGGGTACTCGCTGTCTGTATAATGTTCGGTGTAGTAACACATTTTTTCGAATAAATCTGGTTGTTCTTAACAAACGGGCTGATACACAAAAACACCATGATCGGTTTCTATGTTTTCCTTATGACCCGAAAGTGAATTCTTGCTTTAGTTAAAATTCATAAACTGAATTCAGGGAGTAAAAAAAGTAAAAGTAAAAAAAATAAAAGAAAACTTAAGGCAGGCTTTCTTCATCCGTAATTCATTGAATTATACGCTAAAAGTAGTGTAATGCGGTAGAGCCAAGTGTGCCTAAGAAGGCACCGGAAGGGTGGAAAGCTCCACCTTTAGCTTATCGTACATATCCTGGTAGTCGGGATGTTCGCGAATCAGCATCGCCACCGTGCCCCGCTTCACGCCCATCGCTGCACCGAGATCCTTCCGGCTAGGGGTGTAGCAGTAGGGAATGTTCTTCTCCTCGCAGACGGCCGGCAGATGGCACATGATGTCGATCGGCGTCACGTCGCCAGCAAACACAACCAATCTGTGCGGGAATTAGGTCTCATCAACATTCTTCTTTGAACCACGCGCTTTGACAAGACACATACCCACTCTCACCCTTGCGCAGGCGGATCTGGACGTCCTTCAGACCGTTGCGGAGATAGTTCTTTTGTTTGGAGGCTGAAACGTGCATACGGCATGTTTTTACTATCTAATTCCCACTAGAAACAACAGCTCCTTACTTACCTTTCTCGATGAGCTTGTGAATCTTCTTGGTCAGCTTCTTCGAGGCCATCGGTTGGGCGATCGTACTTGCGTTCCGCAGCTTATCGTCGTACGAATCCTCCTCTTTGATCACCGCCGAAAGATCGGCAACCTCCTCGCTGGCCTCAACATTTTCCTTCTTTATTTTACCCATAATAGATGAGAAATTGAATATTTTTTCCGCAAAATAAAGCACTATTGAACCCGGCGTAACAAGCTCTTCTCGCACGTGTTTTGACCGCGATGGTGGCGTTTGACAGCCGCGAGCAATGGAAAACAAGCACAATCTGACAGCTGGCTTTGTTTATACGCCGTCACGTTGGCAGCTCCGGGTACCGTTGTACGTTTAATTTTCGTAAATTGTATCGAAATTATTTTTGTTTTGTTAGTTTCCGTACCAAATTATAACGCTTGGCATTTATCATTTGAATGGGTCCGAATTTCTACTTTTAATTAAATTAAATGACTTTATTTCTTTTACACCGCTGTCATCTGTGTCCTTCCCACCCTCTCATTCTCACCCTCCCCAACACACCAGCTCTAGTTGTTTCGTGCCAGCCTTGTTTTCGTACAGAAAAGAACACACGGGAGGAAGCGCGTTAAAAATTGTCTCAAGTTGAAAATCGGCGGCGGCAGTAGGAAATTAGGTGGTCATTAACCAGGCGTGCACAGTAATCGTCCTTCTAGCTGTGCGCGTTGGTGAGAAAATCCACCCGAATGCCTGGAAAAAGTGCTAAAGTGCAGTGAAAAGCTTCCTCCAGTGAAGAGTGGAAATGCGTGCAAAAAAATGCAACGAAAACAAGTGCTGCGATGCGTAGAAAGGAAAACCCCCAAAAGGGGCCGATCGAGTGCGTAGTTGTTTTCCTCGATAGATCATTAAATCGCTGTTTTCTTCTCCGGCCGCAGGAAGAAGAGCAAGTGTTTTGAGAAAGTGAAAAAGAAAACAAAGGACACCCAGTTTCAGTGTTTTCCGTTTCGCCCGTCCTGTGTGGTGACGGAAAAAGACGCAGTGAAAGTCGCATTAGAAGGTGGAAAATGTAGCGCATCTAAGCTGGTGTCCCTTCGTTGCAGATAGTGAACAGTTGTTTGTTTCCCGGTCCGTAAACAATCGCGACCAAAAACAGCGTTAACCTGCTTACATACACATACACGTGCAGCTCGGCCAGAAATAATCACCCCCGTCGGAAAAAAACATCCCCTAAATGTATCGGTCGTGGCACGGACGTCGTCGTAACCGCACGCACTGTCAGATGGGGTGCTGCCAAGGCGGACTGTGTTAGAAAATTTAGCGCTACAAGGGCTTGTTTGGGCTTGGAGCAATTGTCCGGCCCACCGGCGGAGAAGATGATAGTTCGGCACGTCGCGGCGAGAACCGGCAGTGCGTCGTCGTTTTTGTTTCTTCTCCTTCCACTGCTGCTGCTGCTGTTGCTCACCGGCTGTACACAGGTGTCACCTAGTGTTAATAATAGCGCCACCACCACCACCGCAACGCAACATCAAAACCAGCTCAATCCGGATTATGGCCAGTCGTTGCGGCCCTCGGATGGCAGTACGTTAAGTTACAATAATTCGGCGACCGTCTCGGATGCCGCGACGAGCAACCGGACCGGGGGCAGTACGTTCGAGCTCCCGAAACCATGCTGTGATAGTAATAGCACCGACCGGACGACCCACTCCATCCCGGTCGGCAAAACGCATCGCGTAGTGATAGAATTTTCCACCAACATCGTCCAGAACGAGTACATCGTGCAGTTCAATGGCTACTACAAGCCGAGGCAGCGCGAAAGCTTCATCCACAACGCGCTGAACGGATCGAAGGTAAATGTTTGTTATTTATCCGTCATGATAGCACCAAACTGTAATCAATGGACCTTTAATCTCGGTGCATTTTTTTAAATAATGAACCAATATTTTACCTATTTTTTACCCCTCGTTTTGAGAGCTTTTTTCTTGTACAGATCTTTTATCTTATCTGTATGTTGTTTCTTGCATGTTTACAAGCACGATGTTGACAAGTCCGTTTGGCCGTTTTTGACCTTAACGCAAAATTAGCTTTCTTCACAACACAATAACCTATCTCATTTACCTCTTTATTTTTAGGTACAGAAATGGCGCATCCTACCCCGGAACAACCCAGCTCAAGATTTCCCGAGCGATTTCGACGTGCTGGCGCTCGAGGAAGCGGTCGAGTTTGCTGACGACGGGCTGGCGCTGCTCCGCTCGCATCCCTCCGTAAAGAGCATATCACCACAACGAATGGTGCAGCGGGCCCTAAAGTATGTCCCACTGCGACAGTCGGAAGCCGAGCACGCGCCGGATGAGCCCGAAAGTGAAGAAATCGAACAACCGGAACCGGAACTCGATCCGGATGATTCCGAGACGGAAGAGTTCATCGAGTTCATCCAGCGGCGGCGCAAGCTTACCACGGAGGATCCTAGTTTACCCGCGCAACCACCACAACCACCCCAATCACGTCACTCAAACCGACGGCTGCTGCGTGCGATCCCTCGCCAAATCACGGCCCTCCTGAAGGCGGACGTGCTGTGGGGGATGGGCATAACGGGGCGCGGCGTAAAGGTGGCCGTGTTCGATACGGGGCTGGCCAAATCGCACCCCCACTTTAAGCGCATCAAGGAGCGCACCAACTGGACGAACGAGAAAACGCTAGACGATGGCGTAAGTCACGGGACGTTCGTAGCCGGCATCATCGCGTCCTCCCGGGAGTGTCTCGGATTCGCACCGGACGCCGAGCTGCACATCTTCCGCGTGTTCACCAACAACCAGGTGTCGTACACGTCGTGGTTTCTGGACGCGTTCAACTACGCGATCCTGAAGAAGATCAACGTGCTGAACCTGAGCATCGGCGGGCCGGACTTTCTCGATCAACCGTTCGTGGACAAGGTGCTGGAGCTGTCGGCGAACCGGGTGATCATGGTGTCGGCGATTGGCAACGATGGTCCACTGTACGGGACGCTGAACAATCCGGGCGATCAGATGGACGTGATCGGTGTCGGGGGCATGGATTATGCGGACAATATCGCGAAGTTTAGTTCGCGCGGGATGACGACGTGGGAGTTACCGTACGGGTACGGGCGACTAAAGCCGGATATTGTGACGTACGGGAGTCAGGTGAAGGGGAGCAATCTGAACGGAGGCTGTAAGTCGCTTTCGGGCACTTCCGTTGCGTCGCCGATGGTGGCCGGGGCTGTGACACTGATTGCGAGCGGTGTTCTCGATCGCCCGGAGGTAGATTTGAATCCGGCCTCGATGAAGCAGGCCCTGATCGAGGGCGCCCAGCGGCTGACGGACAACAACATGTTCGAGCAGGGCCACGGGAAGCTGAACATTCTACGGAGCATGAAGGCGCTGGCGGCGTACAGACCGCGCGTGACCCTATCGCCGGCGTACCTCGACTTCACCGAGGACTACATGTGGCCGTACACTACACAGAGCCTATACTACAGCGCGATGCCGGTGATCGCAAACGTGACGATCCTGAACGGGATGGGCGTGATCGGGCGCGTGATCAACCGGCCGACGTGGCACCCGTACAGCAACGAGCACGGCGAGCTGCTGAACGTGTCGATCAGCTACTCCGAGCAGCTGTGGCCGTGGTCCGGCTGGATGGCACTGCACATCGGCGTGAACGAGGCGGGCCGGGGCTTCGAGGGCATCGCCCAGGGCCACGTCACGCTCACGGTGCAGAGCCCGGCGGACGGGGAGCACGAACGCGAACCGCGCAACGGCACGGTCAGCTTCGCGATCAAGGTGCGCATCATCCCGCAGCCACCGCGCCAGAAGCGCATCCTGTGGGATCAGTACCACAGTCTGCGCTATCCGCCTGGCTATCTGCCGCGCGATAACCTCAAAATCAAGTCGGACCCGCTGGACTGGCGGGCGGATCACGTGCACACGAACTTCAAGGACATGTACACGCACCTGCGGAACGCGGGCTACTACGTGGAGGTGCTCGGTGCGCCGTACACCTGCTTCAACGCGTCCCACTACGGCACGCTGCTTGTGGTCGACCCGGAGGAGGAGTTCTTCCCGGGCGAGATCGCGAAGCTGCGCGAGGACGTGCTGGAGCGGCAGCTGAGCGTGATCGTGTTCGCCGACTGGTACAACACGTCCGTGATGCGACGCATCAAGTTCTACGACGAGAACACGCGCCAGTGGTGGATGCCGGACACCGGCGGGGCCAACATCCCGGCGCTGAACGATCTGCTGCGCGGGTTCGGCATAGCGCTCGGGGATCGCGTCGCCGACGGATACTTCGACATGCGCGACCACCGGATGTACTACGCGTCCGGTGCGAACATCGTGCGCTTTCCGGTCGGTGACGGCACGATCCTGGTGGAACGCGATCTGCTCGACGAGGGGCTGGCGATCACGCAGCCAGATGAGCCACGCTCGAAGGTACGCACCCGGACCGCCATCTTGGGCATGGTGCAGACGGATCGGCGGGTGTACGCGCGACTCCAACCGGCCACACCGAACCCGGACGGTGGACCAGCACTACCACCACCACCGGACGAAGAACCACCACCGGAGGAAGAGGAGGAGCAGGAGCCGGCGGGAGTCGATGGGCAAACGATTGATCGCGGTGCGATCCTCAACAAGCGCATACTGCTGAGCGCCGGTGTCGTGGCGCCCGCTGAGGTGGACGAGGAGGACGAAGAGGTACCGAACGACGGGGGTGAGTTCAACCGGGACGATGGGGCGGCGAATCGGATCGATGCAGACGAGGAACCGCTGCCGGAGGACGACAACATCGCGCAGTTGCTGCGCGAGCGGACGAAACCGAACGCGACCGGCTCCAGCACCAGTACCACCACCAGAGCTCCCCGGCAGTCGGAGCTGGCCGGTGGACGGATCGCGCTGTACGGTGACTCGAACTGTCTCGACTCGACACATCTGGAGAAGCCGTGCTTCTGGTTGCTCGATTCGCTGCTCGAGTACACGATGACGGCGCACGTCGCCGGTCTGCTGCGGGAGCTGAACGTTAGCCGGCAGGTGGAGCAAATTGAAGGTGAGAAGGCAAGCGAAGTCGAAATGAAGCGAGTTTGCAATGTTCACCGCTCTTTCCAGAAAGAGTCGTACAGGGTATAGCCGTCCGCTTCCATTTAATATACAGTACAAATCTATTACAATTCATCACTGCATATACTAATCCTAACCTCTGTTTCGCTTCACATCGTACAGAAAACGCGAAGCTACCGCAACGCATGCCAAACAACAATCTGCATCTCTACTCGAAGGTGCTCGTCCCGCACACGACCACCGGTGAAAAACGACCCCTTCCTACCTGTCACCAGCTGGAGTGGGAGCATCCGATTACACTCAACATGTCGACAATCAATACCGGCGGTGGTCCGGGCGACCGGTTGTACGCCCAGGAACAGCAACTGCTGCTGCAGCAGCAGCAGCAACAGCAGCAGCAACAATTGCTCATCGTTCAGCAGAGGCAACTGAAGCAGGGACCGCCGCAACCGATGCTGCCTCTCGTCGGGAATGAGCTAGTCTACAGCAGTCGAGGTCGCCGGTTGGAGAGTCAAAAGGGTACGACTATCGTTCCTGCGAATATACCCACCTAATTCACTGTTTTATATACTAAACGTACGAAATAGCTTTGGAGAATGAAATGTACAGGGTTCGCACCCCATACTTGAAAAGAAGCAACGTATTTCGTATTTGAAATTATAGAACCCTCTGCAACCCTTGTGTCCTTTCCTCCAGGTGGCAGCTCCGTGCTGGGCGCCAACGATGAACCGGACGTACCCGGCTGGCGCAACAAGAAGACGGACAAAATCCCGCCGAACGCACCTCCGAACGGCTTCAACGCGCTGCCCTCCGCCGCAACACCCACGGCCGGTACGCCGATGGCCGTCGGAGTGAAAATTATTCCCCTTGCCGGCGGTGGTGACGCCACGGACGACGTTGACTATTACGGCGAAACGCGCGGCAATCATCACGCGCCGCATGGCGGCACCGGAAGCGGCACATCCACCGGCAGCGGTGGGTTCCACTGGCTGATCGGATCGAAGAGTGCACTCCTGGTGGCCGTGTTCGCGCTACTGGCCCTACTGAACTGGGTTCGCAAAACGAAAGGCCTCACGATCAAGCGGCGGCTCAACTATGTCTTCAAGAAGATTGGGTTCTAGATGCAGCGGAGAGAGGCATCTGTGTATACCAAAAGTCCGAATTAGGTCCGTTTAGGTTAGTAGAGAATAGAAGAGGAAGAGGAAGAAGAAAAGACTCGTTACTGGATGGACGGCAGGGAGAAACACAAACAGCAAAGATCGAGCTAGGTTTAAGGCACATGCAAAACAAAACCACACACGGTTGCCGTTTTTCCTGCCACACAGACACCGTATTGCGTTGTGTACGCGTTATTTTGTCTTGTTATCTATTAGCTTCTAGTTTAGCGTTTAATTCGATAGCCTCCTAGGGACAGTAGCTGCGTAATAGCAATGTTTTAGGTAATGTTTTTCACCAAACTGGGTTTAGTGAGATATTAATTTATCGTCTAGCCTTAACAACGAGCTGTTTCTTTAAGACGGTTAGTAGTATGTTGTTTTTTTTTGTTTCACCCTTTTTGTTCTACGTAAGGAAATTATAGGTTAGAAAGCTTAAGCGAAACTTAAACACGTAGTTGGGGTTGGGAAGACTGTGTTGAAGGAGCGTGTAGAGCTCGGTTCTGTTTCAACACCGTGAATCGAAGATTAACATACATTATGTCGATCGGTGTGTGTCTGCGCGTGTGGTGTTCCACAAACGACTGGGACTTTGAGTGCGAAATAAAAAAGAAAAATATTTTTATATTTTTATAACGAAATTACTTTGCATAGCGGTGTTAGTTTTTCTTTGTTGCGACCGGGCGATGGCACATAGGTCTTACAAATACATTTTAATTCTTCAAGATTCTGATGGCAAAACCGTTTTCGGGTCTATAGCGACGGATAGTTCTTAATCAGTATAAGTTGTACACGAAGTAGTGTTCAAAACCTTAAAACAGTTTGGGTAGGTGATACAACGATGTTGTTTGTATTGTTTATGAAGAATGTTGTTTGAGCCTTTGCGGCTTCTTTTGTCTCTTACCATACAACAGTTGAATTTTCGTAAATCCATCAAATCTTGTTTTAAAAACTCGAGACGCAAAAACGCAAGACTCAATCAATCAATTTCTTCCAGTGAGCTATTTTGTACATATGTTGGATAATGGTCTAACGGGATTCAGCATATATTATGTTTCCCGCGCCTGAAAAACCGAAGTAATTAGCCCTCAGGCCGTTTTTTTAATGTTTGATGTGGTAATGGTTTCACGCATGGAGATAGTGTTTCTTTTCAATGCTAATCCAACTTAAACAAACTACGGCCTAGTAACTAAATACTAACTTACTACTAGCTGTACAAGTTCACTCGAAGAGATCACGAATGAGTGGATGTTGAGATGACTTCAATCTAAATTTGTCTATTTTTTCTAATGCTAGTGTACTGAATGGCTTAGTTTGGCATAATTCGTGTAGATGACTATTTCTTGTTCTGATAGGTGAATTAGTAATCATTTTTAGAAATTTGTTGAGTAGTTTTTTTTTCTATTTTCCTAAGTTTTGTATTAGCGCATGTGTGCCAAGTGGTAATTGCATATAATGCAGATGGTACAAAAATTTGTTTGTAAAGAGCAACTTTGGTTTTAAATGAAAACTTGGAGCGTCTGTTTATGAGTGGATAGAGGCTTTGTAAAAGCATGAAGTGCTTTCTGATTATTTCTTCAATGCGGTGTTTAAAGTTTAATTTATTGTCAAATGTGACACCTAAATACTTAATTTTTGCGAGCCATGGAATATTCCTACCGTCTAGCGTTATTTGTGCTTGATTTGGACACAGGAATTTTCTTCTGTGCTTACGGGAAGTATTATCGCCTGGGTTTTACTGTTATTTACCTTTATCTTCCAGCTCTGGATCCACTTGAGGAGTGGATTCAGGCTTTTCTGGGTTGCGTTCAGGAGATGAGCACGCGTCATGCCTCTTACCGAGATTGCTGTGTCGTCGGCGAACATATACAGCTGGGCAGGGGAAGGAGGGAGCGGGACGTCAGCAGTATAGATGATGTAGAGCAGGGGGCCGTGGATGCTGCCCTGGGGAACACCTGCAGCAACATCAAGGATACATGATGTGGCCGAGCCCAGGGCAACCTGGAATGTCCCGCCTTGGAGATAGCTCCTCGTGAGCTTGATGATGTATGCAGGCAGTCCGAACGTCATCATTTTGTAGATCACGCCAACGTGCCAGACGTTATCAAATGCCTTCTCGACGTCCAGAGTAATGACGGCGGTAAGCTTCCCAACCGCCTTGGAATGGTCTATGAAGTTCCACAGCCGAAGGAGCTGGTGATCCGTAGAGTGGCCTTCCCGAAAGCCGAACTGCTGCGGTGGGATGGTGTTATTTCCTTGTACATCCTTTAGCCTCCAGTGGATGAATTTCTCGAACAGTTTGCCACGGGAAGACAGGAGGTTGTTGTTGTTTGTATGGCTTTAAGAGACTTTGAGCCTTTTCGGCTTCTTTCGTCTCTGGGAAGACAGGAGGCTAATCGGCTGATAACTGCCTGGCTGTGTTGGGTCCTTCCCAGGTTATAGGATGAGGATGACCTTGGAGCACTTCAAGACGACTGGGAAGTACCCCTTCTGGAGACAAGAGTTGAAGGTGTGGGCTCTTTCTCGTAACTGCTTAATGAGCACGTTCAGAATTCCG
Organism: Anopheles dirus; assembly: GCA_000349145.1. Taxonomy (NCBI): domain Eukaryota; kingdom Metazoa; phylum Arthropoda; class Insecta; order Diptera; family Culicidae; genus Anopheles; species Anopheles dirus. Next base: position 3,396,208 of record KB672802.1, on the reverse strand, counting down.
TCAAAGCCGGGAGCCACCATATTACGGAGCCTTCGGTCTTCCGAATCTCATCTGCGGTGATTCTTTCCTCGTCAGGAAGAGTGGTTGGGTTGCCGCCGAGTTGAGCCATACTTTGGGCGACGAAGGCTTCATGCTGGCTCTGGATGCTCTCACCGATCCTGTGTGCGCTGGCAATCTGTTCGGCAAGGGCGTTGCAGGAGAGTGCCAGAGTTCACTACCGATGGCGGTAGAGGTCTGGGTTTCCGACGCAGGATCTGTTGAACTTTCCATAGCGGCCTGCCATAGTGCCGGATGTTGCCCATTCGATTGCCGATAGTGTTAAGGATGTCGTCTACTCGAGCGGTGATTACCCTACCTAGGGTTGCCGCTAGACGTTTCTTCCCTACGTCTCCGGTTCGTTGAAACCGCTTCCTGAGAAGATTCCGCTGTTTGATCAGCGACCGGGTGTGTGAGTCAAGCCGTAGGATATCACCGCGAGGATGGCCCAGCAATCGATTCGGCATACCTAATCGAGTCTTCCAGTTGACGGATAACACAAGACTTCATGTTTCCAACAATTGAAATTCAAGCCAACTGGAATCAAAATGGCCAATTAGTTTTTCGTTTCACCGGCTGCGACTTGGACTATCAGAGAATATGAAAACAAGTTTTGAAAACTTTTGCATAACTTTATCAGTTTCTCTATGCAACTGCCAGCCGCTAAATATATTATTGATAGAAGATAAGCATAATTTGTTTCGTTGCTCTCCCACAGTACTAGTAGATCCCCGTTTGCCGCTCTTACAATGTTTTCTTCCAAATGATTACCCCCACCAAATCAAATAATTAAAAACCAAGTGTTATAGGAGCTTCATATTTACATAACTTAAGGTTTATTCCGGCGTTCTTCACACCATACATACTTCATTAGTTTGATATAGCAAACTGCGTAATAACTTAACGTCTAAAACTCTTAACAGCTAGTAGTGTGTACTTCTATGCGCGCGTGTTTTTTAAGAATAGCGCCGGCCTGTGGTGCGTGCACTTTCACAGCGCCAACTGCTATTATTTGGCTTCCCCACCGGAGCGTCGAGAT
>KB672802.1:3363801-3395123 GCA_000349145.1 Anopheles dirus | reverse complement strand
CATTCACGAAACTGTTCATGATGCTCATCGCCTTCGACGAGATGCCGGTGTCGGGGTGGACCTGCTTCAGCACCTTGTAGATGTAGATGGCGTAGCTTTCCTTGCGGGTCTTGCGCTTCTTCTTCTTGTCAGACTTGGAGATGTTTTTCTGAGCCTTTCCGGACTTCTTGGCCGCCTTTCCGCTGGTTTTCGGTGCCATTTTCACTAGTTTAGTATTCACGAACTTCACGGGAAGGTCACTGATTCTCGCACGGGAGATGCACGGATGTAGCTCGAGTAGGAACAAAATTTGCCAATGGTACAAAATTTGAGAAAATCGCTTTTATATGCTCGGTAGCTGCCAACGCGCCATCGAAAAGTTGCCAGCCGAAGCTCCGCCTTCTGTTGCATCTCGCTCTAACACTATTCCTCGCTCGCGTCGTTTCGTTGCGCACTGTGGGAGACGCATTTGGAAACCCGTCAAAATTAATTCTCGAGCACCTATTCGAGCAGTCGTCTTGGTAGTAAATAATTGTTCTGAAAAACGTTTACAAAACTATCTTCAAATGAGTTGGAACATCTCTAAGCACTTTGATTTCGATAGGTCTTAGAGAAATCTACAAATTCAATAGTCCTCACGATCTAGCCACGCGAGATCGAGCAAAAAGATTGCTTGAATAAGTGCTCGACAAGTTCCGTTTACCTGGCGATTTGCACCAATTTTGAAAGTTGTTGGACTGTCCCCTCCCATAGTGAGCATCTGACCGGAGCGAGCGAGGAACAGTGTCAGAGCGAGAAGGAAGAGTGCACATGATGGGCGGAGCTTCGGTTGGCAACTTTTTCGATGGCGCGTTGGCAGCTGCCGCAAGTATAAAGGCAATTTTATGAAATTTTTGTTCATTGGCAATTTTTTCCCTACTCGCGCTGCACGCAACAACGTAAACCGTGTCACCGGTGCTAATTTTCGTGAAAGTGAAGTTAAACCCCGTGAAAACACCAAACTATTCATCATGTCTGGACGCGGAAAGGGTGGTAAAGTGAAGGGAAAGGCAAAGTCCCGCTCGAACCGCGCCGGACTCCAGTTCCCGGTGGGCCGTATCCACCGTCTGCTGCGGAAGGGCAACTACGCCGAGCGCGTCGGAGCCGGAGCGCCCGTCTACCTGGCCGCCGTCATGGAGTATCTGGCGGCCGAAGTGCTCGAGCTGGCCGGAAACGCGGCCCGTGACAACAAGAAGACGCGTATCATCCCGCGTCATCTGCAGCTGGCCATCCGCAACGACGAGGAGCTCAACAAACTGCTGTCCGGCGTCACGATCGCCCAGGGTGGTGTCCTGCCGAACATCCAAGCGGTGCTGCTGCCCAAGAAGACGGAGAAGAAGGCTTAAACCTCTCGGAACCTCGGATTGAGAAAACACCGGATTCTTGACAACACAACAAAAACGCCCTTATCAGGGCGACGAATCGTATTACTCGAGAGAATTATACTGCTTTCCAACTGCTCAGGGCTGTGGGGATGAAACTCAAGGGTGTGGGTGGGGGTTCCGGGTTGATTTCATACGGCGGATGTAATCTGGGAAAAACTGCTTGCACAATACGTCATCATTTAGCTTTGCTTGGTGCATCCACCATCACAACAAAAATCGGATTCCTCGTGAAAGCTTCCACCATTTCTTGAGAAGCTTTGAAATAATTCATGCAATAATTCAGGCCAAAAATGTCTGCTTTGTTGATACTGCCCGGTTGAGCGATTCATCGTCATAATCGATTCATTTAAAAATACGGTTATTCTTCTTTACCGTGTCGAGTTCCTACAATTCGACATCAAATGTAAACCAGTTTCTAGCTTAGTATGATCAATGACTAGAATCTGTTCCAGGGATACGATAATGGGTTCGCGTAACGAAATTAACATAGAGCCAGATTGATTTTTTTTACAAAGTCCTGATGCCTAAGCGCCTTTACAAATCAATTAACGCTTCGAAGAAAACGACGATGACGATGGTTCTATAATCTATGTGCAGTGCGAGGTCTTCACAATCAACACATGAAATTTGGGCACAATACTTATTCCTTTATGACATTGGGAAGATGGATGCGCGTTTTTTATTCTTTTTCATGCTCGTACAGAAAGAAATAACTGAACGCAATGCTAGGAAGGTGTCCGATTCTAGATACCTAGCCACTGTACACAAAAGGATAGCCCTTCGTTGTAGAGAAAAGGCGCGAACTAGCAGGCGTCGCCCTGGCGTCCTTTGAAGTACAAACCCATTTGTATGTGTTTGTAAACATGATAGAAACATGGAACTATTTAACACAAATTTACAAATAAAAAAGCTTGTTCCTGGAACACAACTACACGATCCCACGAGAAGCTTCTGGAAGCTGAGGGAATGTACAAGGACATTCACGATGTTTTGATTGCATCCTTAGAGAATGCTGTGTGAAAGTTTCGAAACATTGTAATATTCTCATTCATTACTTTGACCTTTGATCTTTGGGAAATTCAATAACCTTCACTATCTTCTTAAATAAGCAGAGCATGAATAATTCGTTTAAAAACTGTATTTGTAGTCCTGAAAAGGACCGTTTTGTGGCGTTTTTGACGGTGTCGTATCTGGAACGCTTTGTTTGGAGGGATGAATCCGTCGAACACTTAGGCACGCTCTCCGCGGATACGGCGCGCGAGCTGGATGTCCTTCGGCATGATCGTGACGCGCTTGGCGTGGATGGCGCACAGATTGGTATCCTCGAACAGGCCCACCAGGTAGGCTTCACTGGCTTCCTGCAGCGCCGCCACGGCCGCACTCTGGAAGCGCAGGTCCGTCTTGAAATCCTGCGCGATTTCACGCACCAGACGCTGGAACGGCAGCTTGCGGATCAGCAGCTCCGTCGACTTCTGGTAGCGCCGGATCTCACGCAGGGCGACCGTTCCCGGACGGTAGCGATGCGGCTTCTTCACACCTCCAGTCGACGGCGCACTCTTACGGGCGGCCTTCGTGGCCAGCTGCTTCCGTGGCGCCTTTCCACCGGTCGACTTACGGGCGGTCTGCTTAGTACGGGCCATAATACAGTGGATGCGGAGAGTCTGGGGCGGAAAAAATCTTCTCTATTTGATGGTGTTCGAAATAAAACTGATAACTGTACTTTTCCGCGAGCCCGATTTTATTGACTATTGCCGTTTCGGAGGGTAAAAGTAAAACGCACGACAAGGGACACGCACTCTGTCTAACACGCGGTGGTAACCACGTGTACCGTCTCGCTCTCGTACGCACGGGAACCGAAAGATCTTCGACGGCTACACTCCCAGCGTAATGACCCTGCCTTGGTATTGGTGTGTCGAGGTAGACGGATCCGTGTACCCTTCTGCAAGGAGGAGACGGCAGCAGGCGTGCAGATGGTCACGCAGGCAAAAATTACCGAGGGTCAAGGAATCGAGGTAAACGTACCACTAATACATTAAACGCAAACGTGTGAAGGTTAAACATCCCGAATGCATTTCGTCTAGCAAGGATTGCTTGGATCAAGGGTACTGGGCAAGACTGGGAAGACCTACCATGATTTGTTAGAGGTAGAAATGCAGATGATATGTTTCTTACCCAGAATTACCAGTTGCAACTAAAATTTAGCAAAAACGAGCAAAAACCAAAACCAACACCAATGCAAATCGTTCCAACTGCTGGTTGATCACGATGCACCCCTTTTCAATTCCAATAAGAATCGTTCAAGGACACCGTGGGAATAAAGGTACAGTACCGTCAAACGCATCATCGCAAACATCGTCGTGCTATATGCGTTTCAAAATGTATCTTTGGTTTGTTTTTTTTTGCGTTGTAATTAACGTATGGTCGCCACATACTTGTAGCAGCGTGCGATAGTTACCTTAGGATTTTAATTCTTTATTGGAAAATCATTCGTGAAGATTTTGGACTATTGTTCTAAGGACGAGTGAAAGAGATTGTAGTTTTTTTCATTAGTTTTTTAGCTGAGTTTTGGTCAACTCAAGAACTCACCACATCAAGCTTAAAGAACTTCCATTTTTCCATTTCAGGTGTATTATCTAAGCATGTTATTTCCTGTAAGCGCTTGTTTCAATTGAGAAAAACAGCAGCAATACACATGCACACACACGCAACTTCATGTAAGGCGTTTCGAATTTAATGAGGAAATAACATAAAAAAGCGTCAAGTATGTTACAAACAATTTGGATCTTTCTTCCAGCGGATCTTTCTAGTTTCTTGGATAGAATTCATTATTATCGTTTCAAAACATTCGGCGTAAAACTTATTTGACTACATTGTAGAGTAATGTTGGGGTGCTTTGTGTACCCTTCCGAAAACTACTCATACACTGAGGCTGTGCTCTGAGATAGGTGTAATGATACATACTGCGGATAATTTGTGTTATGCAGCTCAACCGTAGATTCTCCATCGTAGGATCGATCCAAACACTCCATTTCGAGGCTGAAGTTGCAACAAATAAATACCCTTGACTGTGTGCCACGCTGTATACAATAGTACAAATTGATTCGTATTACACCTCGATGCATGATGATGCATGACGGATATTTTTATGGAATTAGATGTTTGTTGCATCATAGCCCTGTTCTTAGAGCAGAGCCTAATTCTTTTGCTCCTCAAAACAATCTGCAACCGAACCGTTATTCGAAAGCTAACTGTCAACCCGAAAGGACGTGTTCGTCAATCTCTCTGTTCGCTACTTTCAAGTGAAGTAAAAAGTTAAAAAATGGCCCGTACGAAGCAGACCGCCCGCAAGTCGACCGGTGGAAAGGCGCCACGGAAGCAGCTGGCCACGAAGGCCGCCCGTAAGAGTGCGCCGTCGACTGGAGGTGTGAAGAAGCCGCATCGCTACCGTCCGGGAACGGTCGCCCTGCGTGAGATCCGGCGCTACCAGAAGTCGACGGAGCTGCTGATCCGCAAGCTGCCGTTCCAGCGTCTGGTGCGTGAAATCGCGCAGGATTTCAAGACGGACCTGCGCTTCCAGAGTGCGGCCGTGGCGGCGCTGCAGGAAGCCAGTGAAGCCTACCTGGTGGGCCTGTTCGAAGATACCAATCTGTGCGCCATCCACGCCAAGCGCGTGACGATCATGCCCAAGGACATCCAGCTCGCGCGCCGTATCCGTGGAGAGCGTGCTTAAATTCGATGCGTTTCGTCACGAAAAATGTTATCCAACACCAAAAAACGGCCCTTTTCAGGGCCACCAAATGCTTTTTCAAAAGAGTAATTACATTTCTCTGAAAACCGACGCCGAGTCTACGTATATATGCTAGTACAGGAATATTCCTGTTCGAGCCAAAGTTGGCGTCGGTTTTACCCTCTTCCTCTTTCTCCCTTTCTTATGCCCCCTTCCCGACCAAAATTAACATCAATCGTATCAATTGAAAGCCTTAGGCTGTGCTCTGGAAAGAGCATTCAACATTTGAGGATTGATCCAAACACAATCTTTCGTGATGTATCGAACCGTAATACAAATCTATTGTATTATTCCACATTCTTGGACATATATTTCCTCAAACTTCGGTTTCGGCTATCGAAAAGAATTATTTGGAGCGATCTTATGATGTTAAATCTATGAAACCATATGATGAAGCATGACACTGATCCTAGAGCACAGCCTAATCCTTTTTTTGACAAGCTGACGGCATACTTTGTTTTGTTATTGTTGCTTATCTGGGTTATTTGTTTCGCAAGAAGAAAAAGCACGTGCGGAAAACGCTATTCGTTTTCCTTCATTTATCTTTCAGAGTAAAATGAGCTCTGTGCCGGCCTCTTCGAAGCGGCTGGTACTTTCGCTGTACCGAGACCTGCTCCGGTACGGCACGCAGCTGCAGTACACCGATCAGGAGTACTTTCTGGCCCGGATTAGGCGCGAATTTCGCCAGTCGGCGTCCCTAACCGACCCCAAGGAGATCGAATTTTCGTACAAGGTAAATGCTACGAGTAAATCCGTTCATAGGGCAAAAGTTGCTTAAATTTTTGTTTCACTTTCTAGAGTAAATCCGTTCATAGGGCAAAAGTTGCTTAAATTTTTGTTTCACTTTCTAGAGTAAATCCGTTCATAGGGCAAAAGTTGCTTAAATTTTTGTTTCACTTTCCAGAGAGGCCGTGCTCTGCTCAATCGTGCACGCGTGGTGTAGCCTAGTTCCACATCGCAGCGAGAGTAAAATATGCATCGCCTGCTGCGAACTGTTCTCGTCGAACCAACCGTTTCGTTCAAGGCAGCGTCCTCTCCGCTTGCTCTGTCCCGTCCACTTTCGAAAGGAATCGACGAAAGCCGTGTCCCGGTACTGCGTGATGAGGATCTCGAGGAATCCTTTGTCCGTGGCAGCGGCCCAGGTGGTCAGGCGGTGGCGAAAACGAACAACAAAGTCGTCCTGACGCACAAACCGACCGGTATCGTCGTGCAATGTCACACCACACGCTCCCTGTTCGAAAACCGTCGCGAAGCGCGCAAGCTGCTGATCGCGAAACTGGACCACCTCTACAATGGTGACCAGTCGGTAGAGGCGCAACTTCAGCGACTCGAAGCGAAGAAGCAATCGGAAACGGCAAGACGGAAACAGAAGCTGCAGGCGAAGAAGCGTGCATGGAAGGAGCGTGAATTCGGGGACAGTGGCGAGGGTTAAAAGTTTGTTGTATATTAAATGAATAGTTCATACAGTTATTATATAGCCTAAAACAATGTTTTTTTTTTTTACCACGAACTAAAACTTCCGAAGCCATCGCTACCCGCTGGAGGAAGCTTACGTTTTTTCGCCTTCGAAGCGTCCGTGCTGCTTCCGCTGGTGCTCGGTTGCTCGCCTTTTGACGTTTCCGGTAGTATCTTCGTTACGCTCGTGTCCAGATACTTCCCGACGCCCGTCCGGAACACCTTCAGCGGCTGGGAGCCTGACTTTTTGCCCCTACCGGCCGCTTTGTCGCGCTTTTCTTCCGCTTCGCGCTGCACGCGCTGCAGCTCTTCGGCACGTTCTTTGGCCAGCTGTTCGTCTACCTCCTGGAACGGGTCCACGAACACCTGCGCACGCTGGATGAAGATGTTCTCGATCGGTCGATCGCGATTGTCCACCTCGACGCGCTCCATCTCGGTGAGCACCTCCAGGCCGCCGACAAGTTTGCCGAAGATGGTGTGCTTCCCGTCCAGATGCTTACAGGAGCGGTAGGTAATGAAGCTGGAGAGAAAAAAAGAGAGAGAATGATGTGAAAGATGAGAAACGAGATTATGAAGTTTTATTCCATTCGTCCTTCAGCAATTGACAGCATCGGTTGTGTTTAAATCTGCTCCCAAGTTCGAGTTGTAATAGCGTCAATAGAGAGTGAAATAGAATGCCTAGGAAGAACAATGACAAAGGTACCAGGAGTGGATCGGATAAGTCGTCCATCTCCTCAAACCCTAATCCGGAATCGGTAACTAGCAACATCGGGAAGGAGTGTAAAATAAACTCCATAGTGGATGCTTGTGGCAGGATGAGCATTTCCTCTGCAGGACCTATCGTCACCAACGACACCAAACGCACTCTGAAAATATCTCAACAGCCCGCCAGCAGTGCCGCTTCTACTTCTACCGGGGCTAAACCTGCAGTTGCTGCTGCTGAGGTCCCGTCCGACGCTGAGGTTCAAGTTAAAGGCATCGACAAGGGCAACATCGATTTGGACACGGAGACACGCTCTCTAATAAGCTATCGAAACATGCTCAGGAGACGGTATCAACGCTCAGGTGATTCGGCCATAAGGCAACAAGTCAATGCTTTGGGAAGAGTCATTTCTGACCGTGTCAAGGACATACGCGATGGTCAGTCAGTTCAGCTCGCTCTTTCTGCTGGCGCAACTCCCAGTGTAAGCCTTCCGTCAACGGACTCCTGCAACCCAGGCACCTCAGAGGCCCCGCTTCACGATACCGCAACGCTGATGCAGATATTCTTTGAGATGCATGCACGAATGCGCACATGTCGTTCCGATGAGGAGAAACAGCTCGTCGTCGAGGAGTTCAAGATCCGGTATGGATAGTAAGCACCGTATTGGAAACTAAATCTGGTGTGGACGCCGACGGTCCCTTGTAATTCTTTGACGATTCCTGTTGCTGAAGTCTCAACCGTTCCAGTTAAAGGAAGGGACATAAAAAATAGATAGATTTATATAAGAAAACACGCCCTCTTGTAAGCCTGTAAGTTTAAGGTAGATGTACAATAAACGAACACCTTAAACACGTTACTCCAGAGAATCCTTCCACGTTTAGCCAATACTGGGTGCCTCAAGTTAATTTAGAAATGCATTAACTCTCAACAAGCTATATATACAGACAAATTTCAATCCGCTGTCGAAAAACACATCAACGTACGCAATATCATACACGAGGGCGAAAAATTTCCCTTCCATTCTAAAGCAGTGGTCGTTTTATGTTATCCTTGTATCAATAATCATCGATGTCATGGTTCAAGTCCTTCTGGGAAGCATTCCCCTGTACGTAGTAGAATATTTCAGTGTTTCAAAGACAATCAGACCTACTACTTCTGTAATATTCCTGATGTATTAGTTCGGTAGATTCGCATCGTAGTTTTAGGCACATGATCATCAAACGAAGGTTGAACATTTTGTCTTTTCTGGTTTTGCTTTGGTTACGTGGGTTTTTCCTTAACAAGGTAGTCTCCTGAATACGGGTATAATGCTAAGTACAAAATTTGAGCAGGCAACTTGTGGTGCACAAAGCCATGCGCTACGCACCTGAGTCATAAGACGGTCCCAGGTAAAGTGACCAAGTGTATATCTGCAGCAAAATATGTGGTTGCTATAAGAAACTCATGAGTCAAAATATATCTTTCCTGTAGGGTCAATTTTGAACAAGAATGTACCTAAAATTATCTTCATGAGCAATGCTGAACATCCTGTTCTTTGGCGCAATTACCTTCAAAGATATATACTCGTATACTCACAATTGCGATCCATTCGTGTTCGGACCCGAGTTGGCCATCGACAGTATGCCCCGGCCGGCGTGCGACAGGTTCGGCTTAATTTCATCCGCAAACTTTTTGCCCCACGCTGACGTGCCCCCGTTGCCCACGCCGGTCGGATCGCCGCCCTGCAGCATAAAGTTGCGGATCGAGCGATGAAACAGACATCCGTTGTAGTAGCCACTCTGGCAGTGGCGCAGGAAATTCTCGCAAGTCTTCGGCACCTGCTCGCAGTACAGCTCGAGGTTCAGCGCACCGAAGTTGGTTAGCAGCCGCACGTAGCCCTTCTTCTTGACGCGCTCGTATCGCACGATGTCGTCGTCGATGATGGCCGCCTCGTGCTGCGACACGGGCACCATCGCGGTCGACGTGAACGAGGCGGCCACAGCCCCGGTCGAGTAGTGGGCCGCATTGAACTTGTCCGCCACGGCACGCTCGACGTGCTTCTCTTCCGGTGCTTTGTAGTCCTTCTCGAGCTGCGTCAGGATGTCTTTCGTTTCGGCGGAAATCTTTTTCAACCGACCCTGCGGATCTTTCCGCTCGGCTAGCTCCTCCTCGGTGAGCACGCGCAGGTTCTTCTTGATGTGGTGGAAACTGGAGATGTTGAATTTGTCTAGATTACCCGGGTCCTGAAGCGTGATGAGATCTTTACGTGCGAACGGTGTATCATCTAGCAGATCCTTCCAGTTCTTAGCCTTCACGTTTAGTTGCTCAATTGCCTCCCAGGAGAAGACGTTGCCCGTTTTGCCGTTCGCCACGATGTGGGAGTTTTTGGTGAATGGTTTGAACAGTGTCGGACAGTGGTACTGGTCTTCATGGTTTTTCGTGAAATTCAGCTTGATCAGCGATTTGCCGTCAAGTGGAGCGCCCGTAACGGGGTTAACTTTGAACCTCTTTAGGAAAGCGACGATCGCGGACAGCTCGAACACGTTGCCGTCCTTGTCGGCGTACGGATGCTCGAAGGGCACCATTGACAAGCAGCAGTGGTCGAACGGAAGGCGCTTAAACTTGATCTGTTCATTTTCCACCGAGTCTGGTTTGTGACCACCGTAGAACTCCGACCACTCGGTGTACGTGAGGTACCTTTGGGGCGAGGCGGAAGTTTAAAAAAACGCTTACAATAATAGTGATGGTAAGTGGTAGTGTAACTTACATTTTATCCTTCTGATGTTGTTTTTTCCCCATTTTGAAGCAGTTTTAGAGATTTCTTGAGCAGAATAAATCCACAAGAAACGTTTTGTTTACAATTGGCTTTATGTTTTGTTTTCTACTTGCTGTCATCGCAGTGAGCTATCGTCAGCTGTCAATTGTTTAGATTGGGCTGCGTACTTTCATGTTTCGGGCTGTATTTATCTTTTTTTTATAAAATAGCTAAAAGGCACAAATAGAACTAAAATCCTTGTTATATTTAATGTTAATCCTATGGATTCTTTTAAGAGGATGTAAACCATTTTCTTAGGAATAGTGCAAAGAAGATGGATAAAATTCTTTCATCACTGTTCACAGTGTCGGAGATACTCCTCGAAAACATTAAACATTAAACGATGTAAGGTAATAGAAATAGCAACAATCTTTGTGTATTTTGAATGCTCAAACTAATTCATCCTGCAGCACCAACCAAAAGTTTCCCAATTTGATCCAATCGATTCCTGCACGCACGCACGCACTCGAAATGACTTGGCACGGCGGAACGTGCGGGAGAAAATGAGGACAGAAATCCTGCTCTCAAACCATCCCCTTAGTTTTTCTTCACCACCGCCTGGCTATCGTTGCTCTCCATGTAATCGTAGCCCAGCTTGGCCATCAGCAGCCCAGAACCGAGACCGAGGGCGGTGGCCAGGCCCTGGTTGCGCGGCACGGCCGATCGGATGACGGCCCACACAAGAACGGAACCAAAGCTGAACAGCACCGAACCGCAGATGCTGTACGCTACCCGTTTGTTCGTTGGCACCGACTTCAGGTGCGGCCGGCTGTACATGAACAGCGTCGTACCGAGCACGGTGTGCAGCAACAGGAAGTTGGTAACGTCACGCTTCGGTAGCAACCTGAAAGGGGAGCGTAGGTGTTTATTGAACACTGCTGGCAAGTTCTGGGTATCACACCCGGGGCCTGCTTACTTGACCGCAATCGACGGATTCATCACGTTCACGGACAATGCCGCGTAGCTGAGCATTCCCTTCAGCGGGAAGTAGTAGTACAGGATGTTTTCCTTCGTCAGTGGCCGCAGGCGCAGCGTGTTCACGATCGGTAAGGTAGCTTCCGGCATCTTTAGGGCGGTTTCTTGGATGCTGTGGCTTTGGTTTCCGGCACAAGCGTGCAAATACGGTGCTTTTTACGGTGGCGGAAATGCGGGCACACGAAAAACACTTGCTACTTCGGTTGTGTAATATTTTACCCAAGACTGAGAACGTAAACAAATTACCAGTGATTTGACATTTTGCCGGGTTTGGCTCCGAGGGGACCGATCGCGGGGAAGAAGAAACGTAGGAGGACAACTCGTAAAAATGAATTTTGTTGAAGATTTTCACTCTGGTGGGGATGCAAAGAAATAGGAAATAGCAGTTTAGTCAGTGTAAGCTGGTCTCAAGATTTTTACAAAAACACAAAACAAGAAACAGTCGGTTCCTCACGTGAGGGGTAGGAATCAATTGAAAACCGGGTGGTTTTAGCAGTTTAAATGTGCATTATATTATTCCAAAGCAAAAAAGCATAATGCTGTGTTTACTTTTTAATATAAATTTTTGTGATTTTCCACAATTTATCCACGAGAACTCGGCTTTCTATTTTACAATATTTGTTCTATTCAAAAACATTTCACTACTCCCGAATCCACATCTATAAACTGAAGTGATTATCCAAGCGTGCTTAAGGGAATTCGGGGCAATAAGATTTAACCTAGTGTAATCTTTCCAGGTGCTAAAGCTCTGGTTATGATTATTTGATTCTTGAATATTCTATCAATCATCCAAAATAGCGAAGCGATAACATAATCTATTCTGTAGAATATGAATAGCCCCAAAAGAACACATGTTTTGATCATTCAGATATTAAACTCTTCATTTTCATAGTAGAAATCAACGGAGTGTTACATTGGCCCGTCTTCTCCTACCAGTACGGGAACCGGCATAAACAAAAGGATACGGGTTCGTTCGCGTCGAAACAGACCGATTGCAAAATTTAACAGAAAGCACACCAGGTGTTCAGCACACAATAGAAGCCCAATATTCTCGAAACGAAAAGAACTTTCTAGCCGCGGCTGTTCGCATCGTGAAAGAAGTTCTTCCTGTAAGAAGGTGGCGGCAGCCCGAACAGACAGACCAGAAAAAGTGCGGCAGCAGCAGTGCGTATCGAACAGAAACGAGTTATCCGTGAAAAAACGCGGTGTCTTCCCGAAAAGTGAGGCTAATCGACAGTTTCGACCGGTTGCTTATACAAATTGACGCGTGTGAAGAATTCGGAACTAGATAGTTTATGATACACGAGTCCTAGCTGCGGCAAAGAACGGGCGTTTTACTACTGCGTAAGTATCCTTGCATTCGACACACATTTCTGTTTGGTTGGGCACGAGGCAGAAGTCCTTTGGGAATGTTTTCTTTACCTTACGCGACAGAAAACCAAAATTTGGTATAGAATTTGATAGTTTCATCCTTATCCCAGCATACTGGGCATATTTTCACCCCGGAAACAACATTTTGTGGGAAAGTATCGTGGTGAAGTAAGGAATTGTTCCGTGTATTGTAAAGGTGTGTTAAAGCGGATCTGGCTGTAGCGTGTGTTGGTGTGCGTGCGATGCTGACACGGTTTGTTTGATCGAAGGAGGCGGATAAGGAATATACAGTTCTTGCCCAAATGCTATTTTCACTTGTGCCTATTTGTAAGAAAATCATACGAAAATGATTTGTGGAGGAACAGATTTCCGGAGGAACAATAGAACCAAATGGAATCGGGTGAACCACTGCCCCTGTGCAATTTTATGTGCATAATCTATGAATGCTTCAGTCATCTATCTCTTATTTAAATAAGGACTCTCTTGTTTAATTAACTAGAAAATAGATCTAATTGATTATTGATTTAAAACTTTTGTTTTTACTAGCCACCTACGAAATACCGCTGGGGCCGCCGACTCCTGTAAGGCACGTTTTTGTTGCCCCACTTGGAAATGTTATTGCGCAGATTCGCGAAAACGACCTACTACTACTGCCTACTGCCACCTTTGATGAGTGTTGAGGGAAATGAAAAAGAGAAAGAGAGAGTGGATAAATGCTTTCTTCGTAAAATTCCATTAAATCAATGGAATTTCACTTCTCTGTATCATTATCCTTTGGCACGATTATCGGTGCGATTCCAGGATAAATCCCGGTAGGCTACAAAGGCTGCGCAGTAGCGACGGGTGGTAAGGAAATAAATCCGCTCTATCTCCCACGGGCGATATTTCGCTATCGTCCCCCCTAATCGGGACCGAATTCCTTCCGCATCGGCAAACCAATAGATGTTTGCCTCGCAAGAGGTTTAACTGATGTTTTTGTCTCTCAGGGAACGGTTGGCAAATAAAGCAACGAGTGCTGTGACGAGCTTCACACAAACATGCTTTCCTTCGCCCTGTTGCGACAAACATTAGCCGCACCGGGCGGTAAATGCAAGATTTGCTTGCGAGCATAAAACATAACATCGTTTCGCGTCGTCGTGTGCGCGCGCTTTCCATCTCGTGTGCGTGCATTTATTTTCTCTTTGTTCTCCTGCTGTTAGCACTGCGTTTAATCGCCTTGAGGATGATGGTTTTGGATGGTTAATTCATGTACAGCATGAGACAGGGAACGGTATGGTAATGATAAGTTCGTGGAGATTAAATTTCCCTTTTGTTTTGTTGTTGTTGTTATGTTCGACAATTTTGATTAGCCCTTGAAAACCACAACAGGTCTTTCTTTTCGTTTTTGATGAATGTGGGTCATCCGTAATAATGTTTGTGAATTTTATGGAGTGTATTCTCAATCTTAACCTTATTCCAGACGATCGGCAACCCGCGTAGGCAACGTTTAAGTTGCCGATAATCTGGACAAAGTTAGAAAAAAATAGTCAGAAAGCTTCTTGAAGCAAAATGCTGGGGATAAGATACGTTGATATTGATTACAACGAATCGAGAAATACATCTTAATCTCGTAGAAAAACGTTAGAAAAGCGTTAGAGTAGAAGGATAATGGTAGTTTCGGAGCCGTCCTAATCCGACATTCGATACAGAAAAGCTCATTTCGGATGCCCGAGCAGTCTTTCTTTTGCTTTAGACAACAAACTAGCTTGGAATGGTTGGACGTTTTGACACAGGAGAGACATTGCATCTAAAGTCCAAACATGTACGCACTGTAAAACCCCATCCGGGGACAGGAAGAAGAGGCAGCGATGCACGCACACGGATCATTAAAATACCAAACATGATCATCATCAACAACCCCCTTTTGGTGGAGAAAGAGCAGGTGATCATCACAACAGGAGAGCGCCGTTCATTAGCGGTCATTAGGGTGTGTGGGATCGAGCAAGAGGAGTAGGAGATGATGCTTTCGATTTTCTTCATAAAGGTTCGAACGTTCGAAGAAAAAAAAAACGAACTGCTGTGACATTAGCTGATTAGATGGGCATCCATGGGTCGGTAATCGTTAAATAGTTTGTTTAAGTAGAAAATTTGTAGCGTTTTGCGGTGGCACAGAAGCAAAACACACACACACCCGCCCACTCCGGCGGTTCGGAGAAATGTATTCCAAAGGCGTACGCATTATGCTACGAGCGTCAATGAACCATGTCCACAACACCACCCCGCCTTCGGAGGTGAGTTAGAACTCGTTTGCATTGGGTTGCTTTTTTCCTTTCCATAGGAGGAAATGGACATGTAGGCACTCATTCATGTGTTCGCTGCACCAAGTGCATTTCAAAATTGAACTTGGTTGGATGCACTAGCATACCACAACCAAGGGGCATTTCAACAGTTTTATCACGTGCACTACAATGGCTGGGTGGAATTTTCGCTCGCACGTTTTGTCGGGTGTGTGCCGATGGGTGTGGGCAGCAGGGGGTGGCACGATCGTTTAGATTAATGAAGTGAAGTGATTTTTCGTGCGTTGGAAATGTGTTTCACATGCATTATGTTGAACGCTTTAGAAAGCACCGTGGAATATGTGTACACCTGTACGGAGAGGAGCTTCGGAAAGTAGCTCTAAAAACATGCAGAAAAACTGGCTGCTGTTGCGACCCTACTTTAGTAGATGTACAAAAAGAAACGATCCTAATTTGATGTCAAATGCCAAACCGTCATTCCTTTGCCATTAGAAGTTTTATCTCGTCTGATGTGATCTTCACAACTGTGACAACATCCGATTCTATTACCAGCGCCCTCTGACCCACCAGTATTTCGAGAACCGAGAAAAGCTGTTCAAATTGCTCAAAAACTGGGTTGCAATCCCTGGCACTGAATTTGATCTGACTCTAGTTTTCACTGTCTTCCATAATGACGAAGGAAGATGGTAAAAAGCAATATTCATACCATCTTCCTGCCAAAGCACGCAAAGGGAATGTTTCTTTTTGTATGTACACAAATTGGTCATTATTGGTAAGTTAGTCATTAATAAGGCATTGACAAAACATTTGGTATAAGAAATAGCGTGTTTTTTTTTGTGAATATCATCCCAAACGTAAATAATTTGCATGAAAAAAGCCTATCAATCTATTAACCCACTCTTCTTGCTAAAGATTTCCGGGATGTACATATATGATCGGCTGCATATATTTTGGCGTTCCAATTTTATGCTTGTGTTTGGAAACATAATTTTAGCACTGTTTTATGAATTGATTAATCTCAACAATCATAAATTTAAATATTTTTCCAACAATTTGCTCTAAATTCTGCACTTCTCAATCGATTTCAAACAGGCTTGTTTTCACTTGCAATTTATTATAATCGTATTACTAGCAACTAACCCATCTTCTTTATAACAAAACTCCTCGTTAATGTTTTCCTCTACCCAACCAGCGTTCGTATTAATTATCGGGTATCAGATAGCTAATGATTAATCTTGTATTCTTTTGATTTCGCTAGACGATAGAGATGTTAGAGGAAGCCTCAATCGGATGTTTTGTTGCTGTTACTACAAATCTGTTCTCGATATTGTTGGTCGTGTGATGGATACTTCTTTGTCTCTCCTTGAAACACTTCCGAAGGTTGGGAATGCGGAACGAAATCCCTTTTTTACTGGACGTTTTCCTGTGATTATCGCAGTTTGAAAAGCTCACAACACGCCCCATTGGATGTCATTTGTCAGGCGAAGCAGCATAGTATTAATTTTCACATCTGAGAGGATTGGCCCTATTGGGTAATTAATTACTAAACATCTATTATGCCGAGGGGTTTTGTAAGGTTGAATCGATAAGTTTGACAAGCTTGCTTAGTTCATACGATCGCGGTTTGTCAAGCAGGTTACAAAAAACACCTGCATTTGGTTGGTATGCCAGCAGTCCACATTCCTTCTGCGTAGATCTCGATAAAACGCACACACGAACCTATTTGGCAGACGGGACAGACAGGCAAGTCAGTGCCTTGAAGAAAACGAGTTTTGTTGATGCCCGGCGAGTCCGACGGATTCTGGCGTGATTAAATTGTCTTTGCAGATTTAAATTCGAAACGAAAGTTCACGGGCTTCGGTGTCCAGATTTGGTAAGCTTGCAACTTTAATTCGATAAATGTATCTTCGATGTGTGATGAGCATAATTTTTAGTTCTTCCGCATCGTTTTTTCATTTTCTTTGCAAGGTAGACGGATATATATATAAAAAAACAAATTGGTGTGAATCTTTAGGCGTTCGTAAATGGGGTCAAAGTGTTTTTTTTTACCTTTATCGCTTTGTCCTATAACGTGCTACGATGATACACAGGAGAAAAAAATGCGAAAAAGAGGAAGTATAGCGAGGCATGGGTCTAATTAGTATGCACCATCTCGTCTCGTTCGATTCATCATGATGTTCCCTCCTTAATTATCACTTTGAGCAAAATTTTTTAACACAACACCAGGCGGAAGAACATATCTTCATCTCTGACAGTGTTCAGGTAGCAACTGGGGAAGAAAAAACGTTCCAGTTCAAAGAAGGGTGAACGAAGAAGGTTATTCGCCGCTTTGCAGCTTTACTTTCACATTTTTGGTAATTGTATAGTTTCTGGAATTTTTTGTTTGTTTGTTTAATTGTGCATTTTTTGCATTTGTTAAAATTTATTTCGACCCTTATTATGCACTACACTAGCAAAGTTACCGCGCCTTATTCCGCTCTGCTCTTAACAGGCGGCATCCAGAGTACAGATGAAAGATGACGTGAGCACACATCGAATATTTTGCTTTTTTTGTGTTGAGCGACCACACACGCATTTTTATTGTTCCCCATGACCCTGAAATGGGAAAATGAAAAATTGGTTGCCTCCATTTAGGGAAGCAAAAGCTGCTCACGGACTAATTTGTACGATTTAGAACGATTTGTTAGATTTGTTAGTTTTTCACATTAATTTTACACACACTTGCGACAATCATCAGGAGCATCGGGGCTTATAGAAATGAAATTAGTTTTAGTTGGAAAAAGAGCAAGCTTAGTTCACATATTATGTAGAACGTACAACATAGATTTTACAACTGGTTATATACGAACAGCCGACCTATGTTCTGTTTGATGAAGATTGACATTCAAAAGTCTCCGTACCATTCAATAAAAGTGAGACTTTTAATCAAATACTATGCGGGTCGATGATCCAAATGAGAGTGAAATACTTTGGTTTAGTTGCCTGACAGTGAATTTCAAATATTGTTCTGCATTCTTCTGCATTACTTATGCTTGATGTCAGAAACGACAGAAACTATTCTAGTCGTGTTGTTGATCTAAAGTTATTCAAAGCTACTACTAGAACACCTCGACTTTGATCTGTTTCATCATAGTAGACGGGAATAGATGGAATTCGAGGAAGAATAAATAAAAAATATGGACTGAGATGTCCAAGTAAATATTAAGTAAGTCGCTAAAGGAGACACCAGTAATGATATTAAGTATCTTCTTCCCTTTTTAGACGTGTATTGTTTATATTGACAGTTACAACGAAACGTCAGGAAGCGCTTATCAAATCAAATGGTAAATACATGGATTGACATATCAGTTTCAGTATCTTACGTTTCGCCTAAATCGACATCTACAAAAGGTCGGTAGATTTTTAACAAAAGAGCGACTTTCGCCGAACTAAGATCAATTTGGCCATAGATTTGGCCAATCAAGAACTCCCTCACACACAGGGATCTCCTCAGTCTGTCCAGAACCCACTTTCGATATGCACACACATGACGTCCAATTTGGGGGGGCTTCACTGTTGCGTGTCATCGAACGAACACACATCCATTTCAACGCTACGCACAACAGCTCCGGTAGTCTGCGGGTTGTTGGGGTGTGCTAGTGGCTTCTACCATTCGCTCTCGGGCTCCCCTGTACGTACGCGCGAGAACGGTGGTGTACCCTTCCCGGCAGCTGGGCTCCTCCAAACCTTCACGCGGCGATCCTCAACGTGATCATGCTCTGTGGCAGCAGTTCAGCAGCAGCATTAAACTGATCTCTCTGTCTCTCTTGCTCTCACAAGGGATCGCAAGCCGTACCTTTCGTAACCCTCAGTTTATGCGCGATACGCGGCCAGACGTTGGACGACTACAACACCCCTGAGCATGCTCGGGTTCTTTGTGTGTTGCGTACGTGTGCCGGCCGAGAGCAGTGAGCCGAGGCTTTTCTTTGGAGTGAGCGAACGCGAGAGCACTGAGAGCGCTCGCGCACCCTTAACTCGCAGAGGATCGACCCAGTGTTCGTGATCGCGGTGTGTTTTGGTTTCGTCCGCTGTGTCTGTCAGTTGAACTGAGTTGTCTGAACCGCGCGGGGGTTGTGCGTGTCGTCGCTTCTGCCATATCGGTCGGCGTTGTGCTGCGGCCAGTCGAGTGCGTTTTTTCATCTGTCGAATCGTTTTGTGCTGTTGTTTTCAGAGGAGCGCCGCTGGTGACCAGCTGCTCCACTATCATCGGGTGGGTTTCTGTGTCCCCTGTTAGGAGAGGTCTTTTGGGATTCCGATAAGTGTACTGTGCTTGCCTAGTTTAGTTTATCTCGAACGTGCGTTCTGCTGTGTGCTTGGTGGGGGACTGAGGACGTTGAAGTTTTTCTTCGAAAAAAAAACCCACGCAGTTGAAGATTATGGTGTTAAGTTTGGATCAAAGTTTGCCTTCAAATCGTGACGCATCTGTCACATCGTGTTGTTGCCGTTTTTTTGCTCTGCCTGTCAGCTGATTTTGACACTATTTTGTCTATCGCTTCGAACAGCGGGCTCTCCCATATCAGCAGAGTAGAGTGTGTGCCCTTGCGGCTAAGTGTGTGCGTGTGTGATGATACACGTTCTAATCTAAGTTCTTTGCATTGTGAAGCGGTTTGTGTGCCGCACTCGTGGTGATAGTGATTGGTGTGACCTAACATCAGAGCGGCACATACGAAAGGTCCTCTTCTCCCGGGCGGGCGCATTCGAAGCACTGATTGCACTCGTTTTTCCCCGCTACCAGGGAGTAATGTCCTCACACCGGCAGGAAACGGAAGCAGTACGTTACACTGTAGTTTACCCCTCGATAAGAAGAAGGCCAAGCACAATGGGAATACGGTGTCAGGAAAGCGCGGTGGTAAATTGTGAAGTAACAACACCGAGCTGCCAAGCTTTGACATTTCGCGCATGCGTTTCGAAAAAGAGGGGTGAAGAAGAGAACTTCTCTCCGCTCCGATTGTTCCGAGTGGCTGGCTCTACTCGCTCCCCAACTTTCAGGAAGCACTGTTTTCCGGTATGACAATTTTTGAAAAGGGATGCATACTGGAGCGAAATGACGCTGGTAGCTACATTCGCTGGATTTTATGATGTTTCTTTTGGATCTAGAAGAGGTGTAAAGGCTAGCTGGCTCGAATAAAAGGCGCAGCAGCCCGCCTGCAACGCCGTACATTCTGCGAGAGTGGTGGGAGTCAGAACTCAGCAGAGAGGGAGAGAGAGAGCACATGTCGAAGAGAGTTCAAATCGCGCGTCTTTTCGCATTCTCGTATCGGGTCCGGCTGTCGCCGCCACGGTGTGTTGGGGCGCCTCACAGTTTTGTGAAAACTTCCTGTCACTGTAAACGTGTGGCGTGCGGTTCGTACTACGTTCGAACCCTCGGTGTACGGGGCCGCGTAGGTGTGTAACCAACCATCCGTGTTCCCGCGTTGGCTCCTCGGCTGCGTGTGTGTGCGTGTGGTGTGGGGCAGTGGCAGCAGCAGCAGCTGCTGGACCGAATCTCTACACAGGAAGACGACGACAAGCTAGAGCTGTGGCGTGGGCTGTGCTGCCATTTGTTTTATCGACATATCGAACAGGAACGCTTTCGAGATTAGATAAAAGAGAGAGACGGCCGAGAGCTTGAGGTGTTATCTTTGCGGGTTTTTTGCGTTTTTTTAGACGCGCCCGCGCGTTTGTGTGTGTGTGTGTTTGAAAGTTTGCAGCCTGTTCGTCCTTGCGTAGGGCGTGTGTTGTTTGTTGCGTGCGTGTGGTGTCGTGATTGCAGTTGTGCAAGCTATCGAGACTGTTGAGGTCTTCAGAGCTCAGTAAAATTTCATCTTTGTGCAGTCTTCTACGATAGACAGTATCGGACCGGTTTCCTGGTTCCAGGAAGTTTTCCTTGTTTTGCTAACATCATCCAGCATTTCCTTCCTATCTTCCCGTAATGTAGGGGTAATGTCTTCCTGCTGTGAGAGATAAACAGTGAGAGAGGAGCGAACTTCTATCAGGACGAAAGACGAGATATAACGAGAAAGACGTAAAAAACCATAAAAACAGGAGCAAAATAATAGGCACGAATAATTCATCCTAGAATCTAGGATGCTCCTCTAGGGGCAAGACCCTTCATACAAGTGTGTATGTGAGAGTGTGTGTGTGTGCGCACTTAAAAGAGTTCGTGATAAAACCCTGCCCCGGCACGGGAAAGAGTGACGTCATGAACATGTGCACGGTGCAAGTAAAAACCCGATTCAATGGAGAGGGGTGAACATTTTAAACACGGTGTGCATGTGATTGTGTGCATTTCTAAATGTTCTGTATGCGTACGAGTGTGTTTGAAGACGTGTGAAACAGTTATGTTTTACTTGTTTGTAATCTTATCTCTTACCTCTCGATTGATTACAATCAAACGAAACGTTCTAACGTGTGTGATGTTCTTTTTTTTGTTCTATATTACAGTGTGACTCGTTTCTGGTGAATTAGGTCGTGATAAGCTGGTGGTGTTTGATCGGTGTGTGTGTGCTTTTCGTTCGCGGAAGTGATAGAGACGTGGAAGCTGAATTTAGCATCTGGAAAAGCAGCCAGCATTAACGTCTATCCGGAAGCAGCAGTCAGGTAACGTAATGAATTTGGATAGAAATCTCTAATAGTTAGCCTTTGATCTTTTTAGGAAGCTAGAGCGGATGTTTTGGGCTTTAGAGATGCTGTTAATGGCGATTTGCAGCCTCTTATCAATTAATACATTCGACGTATTTGACGTGAAGTAATTTCCTTGAAAACATGAAGTTTCTCTGGAACAATGAAGTTTCGTTGCTGTACAACGAACGAACAATCGTTGCTGTATACTAGTTCTACTTAAAACTTTGTTTGGACTGTCTGTGTGTTAATATCATAATCATATTTTAAGTAGCCTAAAGAGCTTGGCACAATTGTACATCTTTTAGAGAATGCTTACTGCTTTATACACACATTCTTGAGGTCATCCGCATTTGGTGCGTAACTAAAATTCACAACACACCAGCCTATAATGCCTTGCAATGTGTGTGTATCTGTACAGTAAAAACCCCTTGATATGAACTTTTTTTTTTGCAATATTGCTGTTTTACTTTTGGAGTTTCTGTTTTGCTGACGAGAGCTGCCAGCAGACGATAGGGCAGGGCTGCGTCTCCCCGTTGGACACGGAAGCGAAAAACCTTCTCAACCCTTCTCGTCAGCACGCAACTGCGGGTTGCGTTTCAGGGAGAGAGAACGTTTCAGAGTAGAATGGCCATATTTTTCGCAGTGCAATTGCTGCTGCCTGTGCTGTTGTTGTGTGTGGGTGGAAAGCGAATCGACGGGCGACATCTCGTACCGACAGGAAGCGAAGCAAAAGCTGTTCTATTAAAAACGCCTTTTGTTATGGTGGTGTATAGGATAAGTTTTGATATTTTAATGCGAGCTATTACGAGAAGAATGAGATGGAAAGTATTAAAAGCTAAATTAGGATTTTCCGGGTTCGAACCTAACAAACGTTTCTGTGGCGTGATACGTGCGTACCATGCGCTTGCCGAATGCTCCATACGTCTGTTCCAAGACGAGCAATGTAAATTGCCATTATGAAGCACCGGCTACTCGCAATCGCAATTATCGATCTGGAAGAAACAATGCTGGAACAGACCCACTACACATACAATGTTGCATGACAAAACGACTTGTTCGCCATGGAACCGGTTGGTCTCCCCCCCAAAAATAGTATTTTATCGATTGCGGTCGGACGGGTACGGCGGTGTTGTGTGTTCTGGTGCGCCTGCTGGCCCGATATGAGTACATTTTGCATATCCATCACACAGAGAGAAGGTTGTTCCACCATCCCTTCCCATTTCTCCGAAAAATGGCTCTCCGCGTCATCGCCGACATGACGCTCAAAATGGCTCTTTTTTGCCGGCATGCTCGTTCGTTTTGGCTTGTATAGAACGTTTAGACAGTCAGGTTGTACAAAAAACTGGTGTCGGTTTGTTCCGTACGCCAAATCGATTGATGTGTGGCAGCAGTAACGACAACAGAGAAGACGTTCGTACAGATCTACGATGAAATACTCTCGCTGAAAAGAAGGAAGTGTTGTTGTCAGCATCAGGCAACGAAAACTAAGAAGAAACATAGTACAAAACCGTATAATGATCATAACTCTTTCGCGGACGTTTCGTCTGTTACGATTCGTTGCGGGGTTTGCAAAGATGAGCCGAATCGATTGAAATTCTCCCCACGAAACGGTGCAAGAAATGTTGCGAAAAAAGCACCCCGACTCGAAGGAACCAGTTGCGCACGAAATATCCAGATTGCCCGGTTGACCTTCTTGGGAATGTACCGAAACGTGTGAGTGTATGCGTGTGTTCAGCCAAGTAATTTGACACTGATACGGCGGTGCTAATATAAATGGGTGTTTCAGACAGTTTATGGCGTCTAAATGGTTGTCGTTAAATCGTCGCTTGCAGCAACGCAACACGCGCAGTGGATCTGCATTTCTGCCGGCTTGAAGTTGGCATGGAGGCATGCCGCAGACACCGAAGAGTGTTCCGTCATCGTCACTCTGGTTCGATGGGAAGTTTGCTTTTAAAGTTGTTCGAATCAATCATGCCACTATCAGTATGGGCTAATGTGATAGCTATTATTTTTCACACTTCTAGGAACAAATCTTCCAGTATCGAGGCGATGGTGATTTGAAGCGTTTAACTTGGCGTTTGTCCGCGGTACCTTTTCGGCAGCAACTACACTGTTGATTATATATTTGGTTTCTTCCGCAAGTTTGTTGCTATGGATCCTCCTTCTAGGAATGAACGTTGCCTCAGGAGCCGACGTTCCAGGCGAAAGTAGCTATATGCGAGCACCATAACCTTCCCTGAAGGTTAAGAATGTATCTAGGGCCATTTGAAGGACAGTGGGAGGTCTATGCGTACGCCACAGACGGCCATCGTAACGCGGGAAATGAGGTATATCAAACATACGTCGTTGGGGAACGAGACTCTGTTTGCGGTAGTAATGGGTACTTCGTCTTCTCGAAAAGCTCCCCAATGTATTTCGAGAGTAAAACGGGCAAAAAGTAAATTGAAAACCTACTGCCGAGGCTCCGAGACAACTGTTTCGTTTTTGTTGTTGTTTTGCTAGAGTATTGGGCTTGTCAGTTATTTTATGATGTCCAAGCGGACCAACTTCCTCAAAAAAAAAAAGACATTTGGTCTGATCTGTTGTGTTCTCAGAATGTGTGCACAGAATGTTAAGCACCAGATGCGTGCCTCCCTATCGACCCGGTGACGTTATTCTCCGTGGTTGACGAGCCTACGGAATGGAAAATTAACCAGTTTGTAAAGAAGGAGGATGAGTATACAGACATCAAGCGTGTCTACGTGTTTTCTGCTTATTGTGATCCAAAAAAAAAAAAACGAGGTAGAGTGGAAGAAATCGAATTATGTTCTTCTTCGTAACATCAGAATCTTGATCTAACTTGTTCTGGCTCTATCACTGAAGCTAGCTTTGGTCTTCTTAGTTTAGTCGCATAGTTCTAGATTTGAATCTATGTTAGTAATGTTTGTTTGAAAAAATCAATATCATCTAGTCTTTGGGACTAGTCGAGACTTTCGTTTGCATCAGGACTACTTGAGCTTGCATCACCGGCTGCTACCACTCCTCCGTAGGCCATACACAAAAACCTACGAGATTTAATTCGACATTGGACGACGTCCCCCGGATCGCATCAACCCACCCGTATCTCACACGGGCATACGGTGGTGTCTCAAAAAAGGCATAAACGATTGTTATGTAAAAGGAGAACTAACCGAGTGGATTTAACGTGCTAGCTCTGGGTCACTGTGGATCTCCTCCTACTGCCCGGGGGGAGCTATTGCCGCCAACACTCTCGCGAGGGGATCACTGCTCGCGGCACCGGTTCTAGCACAAATCGCACCCCGCGCGCGGAACTGGTTCTACAACGAGTTCGCTGTAAGCTCCAGCTCTCAAAGCACAACGTTTTTGTAGCCTTTTTTTGCTCTACGTGTTTTCGGAATAACCCAATTCCTCCGTTCGGTGCGGTGGTCTATCTTCTCCCCCCGGAAGATACTTCCGAGAAGTGAAGCGTAAGTTCCTCAATCAATTCCGGACAAAATCAATCAATTCGCATCCGCTGAAATTACCGACAATTTGAGTCATCCCCAGCGCGCGGCGCGGGTGGCTGCTCCAAAGCGTTCGTGGACCCAGGGCCCTGGTATTTGATTCACCCTTGCGTCAGAACACAAAGTGAAAGGACTTTACGGACGGCTGCGTTTTGGACCCCGGGGGAGAGTTGCAAATGGCAAACACGATGACCGCGCGCGTGCCTCTCTGCTCGACTCGTGCAGAAATTTCTGTCCAGCGGGGCTGTGCGTTAGACACCGAACGTCGCGAAATTGCCACGCGGGTCTCCCGGTGGCTAATGAAGCGTAAAATGATTGTGCGACGTCCGTTCGAGGGCCGGTCGTTCTATTAAGTATGGAATTGCTATGGTACTGCGGTGCTCTGTGGATCGTTTCCGCAAATGCCATTTTCAAATTCCATCCACATTTTCCTTTCCAGCACGAGAATCGTTTTTGGAACGATAATGGAAGAGGCGCATTGTTTTGGTGCGTTTTTCAGCGGGCGCGTGCGTGGTACAAGGGAGATTAATTATACCAAACGTGATCTGAATTCCGGCGACAATTGGGTTAAGCTGTGCTGGAGTAGAAATCCAATTCAGCTTCTTTTTATTATTGGAGGATGTTCTTCTGTTGTACTGTTTGCTCCAGACTCTTGAAGATCTTGCAGTATTTAAACCATTCAAGAGAACCATGTTGCGGTTCAACATGGCCTTAGATCAGTTTTCTGCAGCTTATGCAACGGCCTCAACACGAAGATCATGCAGCTGGGATCCAAAATTTGAATACATCGCACGGAGTGGACCACGACGTGCACGAAAACTTGCTAACTCTCGCTACCCCCGGACACGTAACCTACACACTTGTGCGTTAGGTCCGCGCCGTAAAGTTTCGGTGCCGTCTAGCGCAGCGTGTGCGAACGAACGCGCGCGTGTATGTTCATTGACTTCTGCCTCCCGGTGCCGGGCCACGAAGAAGACCAAAGTTTGAAAGAAACCGGTTTACCGGTGCCTAGTGACCTTAACTTTCGATTTTTTGTTCTTTTCGGTTACGCCAATATAGAGCCAAGATCTGATTCTTTAGCGGACGCGGTTGCTTTTGCATCACGCCACCCGGTTTTTTTTGCCGTGCTGTGTGCCGTCAGTGCGAGAGACGCGAACGAGTTCTGTTTCGTAGTTGCTTTAAGCGACGACCGTTGGGTTGGAGCTGAACTCACTCAACAAGTTCGAACGGTTGACGTTACTGCGTAACGGTCAATTATTATTCCGCATCGACGCGCGAACGTCAGTTGGGTGCAATTCGTGTGCTCCGGGTGAAGGCATTCTCGTGTGCAATACGGTTATGTGTTCTGTTGGCCAAATCGCTTTCAACCGAGTTACGCTTCACTACGCTTACTGGTTGGGGAAAACGCCCTAGACAAAGTTTCACTTTCACAAAACGTGCTGTCGAGGAAGGATTTACAGCGAATTGCTTAAGCTATTGTAGAAGGACCTGGTGACTAGTGCTGGACCAAGTAGATCTTTCTGTTGTGGACAACCAATTTTACGCTCAGTTAGTCTTTTAGTTTAGGGATAACCTAGAATGTTTGCCTTGAGCAATATTGCTCGACTAGGATACTAGAGAGTGTTCTGGACCTTAAATGAAGCTACTTCGAAACGTAGCAGTTTCAATGCGGAGTAAACTAGACGTAACTCACGTAATGCACCGCTCTCAACAACCAAGCGATAGCAGGAACTGCTGCGGTAGCTTTTACAGAGAGTTACTTTCAGGTTAGCTCTCACGACGATGACATTTCACGGCCAATACTTGATATAACTTATGTTTCCAATACTCAAAAAATCATGGCGATACCGTTGAAAACCTTTCAAAAACGCCTCCGTGACTCCCCACAAAGCCAATAAAACCACCAGGAAGGGCAATGAATATCCGTAGAATACGAGGTAACCGGCAGCAATGGCCTGCGGAAGAAGCAGGCACAACTGGGTTCATAAATTATGCCGCAGAAATATTTCCGCTTGATTAGAGGGGGGTTGTACGGTGTGTTTTTTTTCTCTCTGAGACGAGCCCTTACTTTTAAGTTATCCTATTTTATAGCCCTCGGGCTCTCTTTAAAATGTTCCGAACGTAAAGGCCTTACGTTGGGTTGGTCCTGCTCAGAGGACGGAGCGAAACTGTTTTCAGTTATTTATCGGCCACTCGAGGATAGAATTTCTCGGAAGCTATCGAACGGACATGGTCCTTGAATATAAAGCGATCCTTGACGGTGACTCCAGGTGTTCTCCACTGTAAGCTGGACTCTCCCCTAAGTGCATTGGAAAGCTAGTGCACCCCCTAATGGGAACGGATGATGTGTGGCAACAAAAACTGAACTCAGGTTCAGGGTGTGTTTCGTTGCGGAACTACAAAACCTCGTCCAGAAATAGTATCAGCGGGAGAGCGGCTGCATTTTTTACTCAATTTTTGATAGTCCACCCTTTCTTCCCTTGCGTTTCCCGTCCATCCCAAACGGGGTCACACAGCGTGGCGATGGTGGTGTGGCGGGGGAATAAAAAATGTTATGATTCCGGAAGCAAATATTGATCAAACTCGGTGCGCGAACCCGAAGAAAGCCCCAGGGGGGGAGGAGATGTCGGGATGTAAAACGGAAAACAAACAAACGCTTTTCGCAGTTTTTCCGCCCGCCCAGCAGGCCGCGAGTGGTTGTTTTCCATCACGGGGGCCAATTCGTCGTTCGTGGCAATTCCTCGAATGTTCTGCCGTTGGACGGACGCTAGAAGGTGAATGTCGATGTCGTCGGCCGGCGTGTTGTGAGAGCGAAAGGAGATGAAAGAAAGGATGAGGATGGATGTGTCTATGTCGCCAATACGCCTTTTCGTTATGACCACGGCCAACAACACATATCACCCAGCACGCTTCTAAAAAGTAGAAGAAGGTGCTTTTTATAGACGACGTATGAAAAGTTTTGCCTTATGGTTTGGTCTAAAAATAAGAAAGCAGCACATTTCATCCCTACAAGCGCGTGTGTGATGCCACTTGCCGTTGATGAGGAGACACTCTTCCAACAAGTTGCCAAAATTGGTACAAAAAAAAAGTGTTGCTGTCGAAAAAAAACTGAACACGATATGATAAACACACCTGATTTCTCACTTGTGAAGGTTGAATACACTTGACCGGGACAGGGAAGACCCGAGTGCACATCGATTGATATTGAGCACGACGAAGCGCAGGTGTGTACTGAAGCATGACGGGCCCCTCATCCCCGACTCTTCCGGAGATCCATCTTTTCAATTGGTAAACAAAAAAGATATAAAAAAAAAAACGATTCAATGAGCGCGCTCCCAGTCACTCACTCCCGACTCTGCAAGCCTCTCTGCTGTGGAGACTACAACAGCAAGCGAACGTTTTTTTTACAAAGTTTTGGCACAGCACTGTGTGTACATAACCTCCAAATCGCGTCAGCCGTCAGTTTGTCCGTTAAAAGTTTACCCATTTAGTTATGCCTGCTTGTGCCACCTGCCTCTTCTATTGCAGTTGCGGGAGTGTAGTGGGGAAGCCTATTCCTCTCTTTCCCGGCGGGCTCTCGCAATACTATAGTACGGCCGGAGAATTGATTGGAAAAACATTATGTGCCTGTCGGTTCTCTCCCGGCGCCTTGACAGCGACCTCTGTGGCGGAAAAATGGAAGCGACTTTCGTTGACAGCTTGTATAGTGTACATGATCCTGCGTTTTTTTCTGGTTTTGTTCCTACCTGCCATTGTTTCGTCGTAGTTGCCCTTTGAATATGGGTGGAAAATTGAGCGTGTCATTGGCAGCGAAAGAGTGTGTGCGAGTGTTTTATTTATACATGTTCGCTGTGATAGCGTCGGGACAAGCTGCTGTCTGCTACTATTGACGAGGGATCGTTTTCCTCGTGAAGGTGCAGTATTCTCTGGCATGTGTTTCATTCATTGTCAGGGACAGGGAAGCGCTTTGTGAGGGTTCAAGCGTATTCCGTTAGATGGTAGGGTATGAACAACTTAAGCTTTATAAGCAATTAATAGAGAAACTGTTTAATGATGATTGAATTAATTTAATATTCAGTCTAAATGTTCATTTTGTCAGTAAAACATTGTTCAATAGGTGGGTTCACACGAGTCGAACTCTGCTCGAATTTGTACGATCTGTGAACTTTTTTTGTCACTATATTAGTGAGTCGAGCTATGTTCGCCGAGTCTGTGTCAAGCAGAAAAGGTTATCCAGTAATAGTGTGCGTGAAGTTCGTCATCAAAAGTTCGACTCGTGTGAACCCACCTAATGACATATATTCAATGATAGTTGCAATCTCGAACTTCCTTGCTATATTTGTAAAATATCTTACTACGTATCTTAAACGTGTGCCATTAGTTAATCCGAGTTTAATTGATTTCGCTTTGCGGATTGCATACTTTGTGGTGCATTTCAATTTTTACCCCAGGAGGTATACTATCTGCCTAATATCTTAGCTGATTAACAGTTTATTAACATATTTCACGATTTTCAACAGACTTTTACGTAACACACAAAGTTCTGTCAGGAGTTTATGAATAAAAAGGGACAAACACGTGATGTTCGATAATTTGGGTCCAACTTTTGGCGGGGAATTTTCAAGCAACGCAAATGTTTCTCACTTATTCTCATAACAGGGTAGTCGGAGGACGCTTACAACGGACCCTAGAAAGGTCTCGACAATGTCCATCTCCTCCTGAAGGGAGGCTGCTTAACCTTAATGCTTCAGGGTCATTTGATTACGAAAACAAGACAAAATTGCCTGCCCACAACACCGAAAGATGGTGTAAGTGTGAGAGAGAGGTAGAAACGATGTGCTTTATGGCAGTTTAATGAGAAAGGGATGAAAATGAATTTGTTTGCACAGCGGGTGATGCTGTAATCAGTTTTTTTTCGATCATCCCTGATGGAATAAACTGAAAAACTTGTAACGAGCGCTGGACCGAAAATGGTGTGATGTTTGTGCATAATTTTTTACACTTTCAAATTCTAAGCAAGGCTGGCAGGTCAGGCTACTGTGGCAAGAAAATTAATTGTTGGAACCGAAAAGAACATAGCGGTGCTCAAAAACGCCAAACAGCGCAAGCAATGAATAAAACATCCATTAAGGACCGGCCGTAATAGCGTTTATTCACACAGAAATTGCAGGCGTAACGAAATGATTTTTTTTAAACCAGTCCTTTAAACGACTAAAATATGGCTCGCAGCAAACTGTCGAAGGCTATCGATTCGATGCCCTCCATACCTTTTGTTTCCAAATCGTGCTCTCTACCGTCTTTACCCGAATCCGAAGATGAAAAGTTAGAGTTCTCGCTCATAGTTTTCATAACGCACACGCCATTATTCAGCTGCGGGGGAAAACATGAGCGACCATTAGCGACTCGCGACGGTAGTACTAATCACGACCCGTCGCCACCGGCATGCTTGGGCAAGGGCACCCTCCCTCAGCATGAAGCCCATCACAAATATTGAGCCCACCGAAACCGAAATCTGTGTCATCATGCTACTGCTTAGGCGGCTTTTACGGGTGGTGCTGCTGTAGAGTTTTTTGTTCGGACAATCAAACTTCACGCAACATAAACTCACTATTTCCCCCATCCTGCGATTCGTCTTCGGCGTGCGCTGTGTGGCCAACAATGGTGAAAAATGGTGCCGCACATTATTTGTGATTAGGTGGCGCGGAGACGACGACGGTGCGTGCTGCTACTACTGCGAGCGGCACCGTTGGTAGCTCCTAGTCGTTTGGGACCCCTCCTCTAAGTGTTACCAACGAGCGAAACAAGCCTCCGATCTCAAGCCTCAAGCGGCTAGAGGCGCCGTCCGTGTCGGTAGCATTTGGCTGGTACACTAATAAGAAAAGGAGGAAGGGTGAGTTTCTAGCGCTTGTGCACGCCTTGTCAACTGATTTGTTGTAGTAACAGGTTGAAAAGTGATGAAGAAGTCGCAAATAAAATTTAAGGTCTGCAAGAAAGCAGTAGACTGTAGACAGTAATACTAGAAAGTCGATTTTAGCGCGAATAAAACTGCAGATGAATCGGCTGACGAAGAACTCAGCTAAAAAAAGAGAACGAAAAAGTAGAATATTGAGCAGTTCAAGAAGTACATAAAGTATGTTTAGCACAAAAAGCAGAACAACATTATTGAAACAAAATTTTCAATTACATGGAAGTACATAAGATGAAATAGAAGATGCACTATAATATGAGGTAGTAGATGAAGTATTAGATGAATGATTAGATGAAGTATTAGATGAAGTAGTACATGAAGTAGTAGATGAAGCAGTATATGAAGCAGTATATAAAGCAGTAGATGAAGCAGTAGATGAATCAATGAAGCAGTAGATGAAGCAGTAGATGCAACATTAGATGAAGCAGTAGATGAATCAATGAAG
>KB672802.1:3340259-3363791 GCA_000349145.1 Anopheles dirus | reverse complement strand
AGTAGATGAAGCAGTAGATGAATCAATGAAGCAGTAGATGAAGCAGTAGATGCAACATTAGATGAAGCAGTAGATGAAGTGGAAGATGAAGTAAAAATAAAACCATTGAAAAACGGTAGATTCAAAAGCATAATATGTAAAAATTGAACAATGGAACAGTAGCAGATATATTAGT
This sequence comes from Anopheles dirus, assembly GCA_000349145.1. Taxonomy (NCBI): domain Eukaryota; kingdom Metazoa; phylum Arthropoda; class Insecta; order Diptera; family Culicidae; genus Anopheles; species Anopheles dirus. The sequence continues at coordinate 3,363,616 of KB672802.1, read as the reverse complement.
AGGTAAAAAGTTGCGTATTTCAAAGTTAAATCAACTAACAAATGACAACTGCTTGACAAATTCGTTATATTGAATCACAATATGAATATGTTTGTTCTATTGAGTAGAATGTTGCTTTTTATTTGTATAGTTCTCGTTCGCACCAAGCTAAAGTGCTAGTTACCAATGCTTCTAGAGACTTATCGATACATATTCCCTTTCTTGCGCTTGTTGTTGCTCAACGCCAACGTCAAGACGCTCACAGCATTCATTGCAGTTGCTGAGGCTACTCGATCGCTCGCTCGCTCGCTCGCTCGGGGGTGCAATTTGTGGATAGCCTGGCTGCTCATTCTGTTATTTTTCCTCTCGGTGCGGTGCGGCTCGTAGTTGCATCATAGGGGACTGCTCGAGACAACAGCCGCCCGTGTTTAGTCTGGTTCATGCTTCTTCCTTCCCCGTCTAGTTTCCCCGCACACCTATTTTTGTCGCGCGCAATTTAATCGCGTTGGTCACACCAACCTTTTTTGTACGTGCCCTCCCCTTCCCCCCTCTACGGGTTCGTTCCGGGAGCCGTGCCCTGGGGAGCGGAGCGAGCAGGAGGGATCGCTTCTTAATCGCGCAGATTATTATTACGTAGGTTTTTCAACCCGTGTGCCGGTGTGACAGGTTCGCATGACACGGATAAAGGTACTATATTGTGACGGCTAGTAGTGTAGTTGGGGGAAGAATGAATTAATTATCTTTTTTGTGACATTGCCGATCCAGATTGAAGTTGCGGTGACGTGTGTCTGACAGATAGGAGGATTGAAAGTAAGCGTTCTATCTAGTGGATTGAATTGATTTTCCTATGAGTCTCATTTTTTTACAGTTGCACTACAATTTTGGGTTGTGGTACCTGACAGCTGTCATTACGATAATACTATTGGAATGCTACTCGCGATTAATATTGGCACATTACTGTAATGTTCATTTAAATCGCTTAAGTTGCACAGAAAATAGCAGCCGTCGAATGTTCACCTATTTGTCAAGAAATTTCAACCAAGAAAGCAACCTCATTTGAAGCTAGTTAATGGTCCGTTGCATTTTTGCTCCATGTTCATTCCAAAGCGCACATTCCCATCGTATGTGGTGTAAACATTTGGCATTGAAGTTCAATTTCTTTTCTTGCGGTGAGGTTATGGCACAATTCGAGGAGGACGGAGGGGAGGCTACGATGTACTGAGGAAAGGCGATAGTTGTTCGATGATAAATCGCGATACGCGATAGAAAGCACCAATTTACGATGATTAATGAAAGCGGCGGTGGTGGAATGGGTGGCGGTGATGAAGTAAAGGCTACGATCGGCGCGCAGCGTGCACACAAACCGTGTTCGGTAATTCAAATCGAGCCCGTAAAAAAGCAATGTGTTCAATGATTAGAAGATTAATGTCCGTGATATAAAAGGTCCTACTTTAGACTCTCTCCACGCTTTGTTCGAGGTAGAGTCGAGGAAGGAAGCGAATTCCCATTCGTAAGGGAGAAACGAGTAAATTTCTATTTTACGTACTTGACTCTCGGGCCTGAGCATCGGAGTTTCCGGCGTGTGAAGTCCGAAATCGAAATCAAATACATGCTATAAATTAATTTGTGGAGGGCCTTTCCCATATGCTGGTGGTGTAAATCATCGCCGTTTGCTTGGTGGTGTTGCCCGTTTTGAACTGCCTACCGGATGAAGTGGATCGGTCATAGCAAGAGTGGCAGTGTCCAGTGGTGCTGGTTAAACCCGCCGTAAGAGATTTCGTTGGACAAACATTATCTGTTATGTCCGTGGCAGTTCGGTTGACGAGAAGAGGCTTAATCGAGCCGATCTAAACGATTGTTTGCCGGCTCCATCGTGGAACCTCTGAATCTCTATTCACACGCGTATCTTTGAGAAGAAATGGATCGCTTTCTTTCGTTTCATTCTGTGCGCCCGGTGGGGAATAATAGAACGCCGTAACACACGACATGGCGTGCGTAGGACGCGGTGCCATTAATCTTTCAGTTCGGGTGGCCCTTTCGGGCTTTTAGGCGTCTTCGTTCGTCACCTGTGTGACGGTGAAAAGGTATAATTGGAGTAGTATGTCAACTCCGTGAGCAGCGCGTGAGTCGGGTCACACTCCCGGATGTGGGTCAGCTTTGTTTACACAATTATTTCTTGGAGCCCTCTTATGGGAAGAAATATTCCTCCTATGCCTCTGGAAGAAACGCGAACTGGACAGCTTTAACCAGCTAGAAGCGTTACAGAAGGTAGTGAGATACGCTGGACGCAACTGAACGATCAGCCAGTATCTGGGGTGGTCAAACCCCTCGGAAATGTTGTTGACTGATGTGCTGTCCAGTCTGTGGGACCAAGCAATGCAGTGCAATGCAGTCCGCGAGCAACATCCTCTCGCAAAGTTATAGCCCAAAGTTGTTATAGGCAGTGCGTTGAAAAACGAGACGCTATCTCTTTCCTTCCCGTCGAGGATGTGTCTGCTCTTTTGAAGTCTGTTTTATGCTTTTTTGTCGGTCGCATATATGCATCCAAAAACTTTCACCGAACTGCTGGCGGGTCTGGTCCACCATATCAGTGCGCTGCAAATGGCTTGCTCTTGGAGACCGGGTCACTATCACGGACGGATGCACGGTGGAAAGACTCCATCGCGGAGACCTTCTCCACCGAAACGGGCACCAACGACATTTCTCAGGCACACATGTCGAGGCAAGGCGTGGTCGTAAAACGGAGCTCACGGGATCTCTGCCTTGTACGGATGATTTCGTCGACGGAGGTAGATCGTTGCTTTCATGTTTTTATTAACGTGCACATGGCGAAGAGGAGTGTTTCTCCTGTGCTTTATAGGCTAGTTTTCCTCTTGGGCTAGATGGATGGGCGGTGGAACATATCTTCCTGGAGTTAAACGTTGACCGAAACGTCCGGTGTAATATATCTTTCAGGAGAAGATGTCCACTGAATGATTGATATTAACGTTGGTTATTTAAATAAGCACATAACATATCTCTATGTTTTGATGTATTACGATATTCAGAACAAGTTCTTCCTTTGATTACTTCCTCTTGCATGAATACATAATTTTATCTACATCAGTGAGTAGTACAAAAACATAGAAACAGTTCCCCTACAAGAATCAAAGCGGCATCTACAGCAGAATCACTGCCTGATGTACATTGGAGTGTGTCGCTTAATGACGTTTTTCAATTGCGCGGTGGTGTACTTTACGTTTAGAACCAGTACGCTTTACATCAAACTATAGAATGTGCCGGGCGGAGCAGATCTGATTGCTCAATCACTTATCCATGTTGATGATGGTTCGTAACGGGCAAAAACTGTATGAGTCCAGCCTTCCCACTGCTGGAGCTTCGAATTGCGCTTGTAGTTCTTCTGTGAGCAATGTCCCAACAAGACGCGTCAGCATACGCAACAAAAAAGCGCAACAAGCAAGCAGCCGGATAGAAACTGTCAATTACATCATATTGCTCTGGTTGGTATCGATTATTTGAATTATGTCATTCGTACGAAATATTTTGTACACATGCCTGTTGATCCGCTCAACACACAACGCCGGGATAGTTTTTTTTAAAGTTAGGTTAATTATACCTTCAATCCAGATGATCTATGTGTATCGGCTGTACGCGACGGCATTAAGTAAGACGATGCCTACCCCGGGCATGAAATATGATCCAGTTGATCGAATGCGATTGGTTCCAGCAGCACACGACTGACTGAGAGATCTCTATTTCAATTTTGCGCTGTCCCTCTCCTCATCAAGAGAAGTTTGCAAAATATAGAACTGAAGAGGAGGGGGAGTCAGTGTGATGGATATACCTGAGGGATGATGTCGATTTCATCACACTTGCTGCAAATTTTAAAAATGGAAGATGATTTAATCGCGACGGCCCGTATTTGGACTCTTTACGGAGAGGGCGTTGCTGCCTTAAAATAGACACTTCAACTCGCCCACAGTTTGATGTCCCTCCGGTCCCTTAGTTCGATCTGTCATAGTGCCGCTCTGCTTGGTCAAATGCACAAGAAGTTTTGCGCAGCCCGTGTCGTCAATCATTTGCATTGAAGGAAGGAAGAATAATGAGCGAGCCTACGGGATGCGAGACGCGTGTGATGGCCTTTCGAACACATGTAACGACTTGTGTTACATAATGGCCGATTGCAGTGGACGTAGTGTTATGCAAAAAGGTTACCGGAGGAGATTGATGGCTATTCAAAATGGGCACAATTGGGCTGTACATACAACCGAGTGGTCTTCTTCATGAACACGTTTTTTTGTTGTTGTTGGTAATTGTTTACAGAGTCAAGTTCTGTGACCTTATCTTCTCAGGACGTCAGGAAGTGCAACCGTCGGATGGTGGGTACGAACTTGGTGCAAGCTTCAGAAATAATGCTCTATCATGGCCACTAACGTTATTATTGTTTGAAAACTAAAAAAACTGCGCTTTGGAAGTTTTTTTTTTTAATAATATGTGCATTTCCAGATAACGGGGAAGTAAGATCCGAGAAGGCAGGAACTACAGATTTATTGGCTTACTCCATGGTGCGGGAAAAATAAATCTTATGGCACCCGAAACCTGTGAAAAATTAATCCGATACCAACGTAGAGGTTTCATAGCCCAGGGGTACAATAAAATCATATATTATCGATCAGCGCTCAGTCTCACACACAAACACACCAGAGAGATGGGAAAGGTCGCCCCACTCGAGTTCGATCAAGAGGCGAAGAAGTGATCGCATGTAATGGCCGTTGACCGAGGTTGTTTCTAAGCACCCCCTGGGAGGGATATCTGTGTGCACTCAACAGTTTCTGGCGGTTCGTGTCTCATGGAAACGCGCGCTTGGTCTGCGGACGTCGGGAAGAGGGTTACCAGTGTACACACGTGTGAAATGTCTGCGCAAGGCGTCGGCTTCAGTGTCCGGCGGTGGTGCAATTCGGTCGGATTGTAAATATTGGAACAAGAAATACGTTCTGCTAACGATACACACATCACGCGCAAACGTTTTATTGGACCCGAGCTGGCCGGGAAATTAATTAGTTACTGCAGTTGGGCGTTTCTCTCGTTAGCGTGCTAGCGAGGTACGACACGACAGGGGTGAAGAGTTTATTAGGATAAAGTGCAGGATAAAGGTTTACACGTAACCCAAAGCACAAGTCCCCCATCCGGACCATGTGGTTTCTGTTGAACCTTTCCTCTTCGCATCGGTCCGACATGGGAGTGGACGGTGAGACACTATAACAAGAGATTGACAAACACGCCGGCTGGGTCGTCCAGAGTTCCGGGTGATGGTGCCGAGAGAAATCGGGTGCTTTCATCTTTACGCTCCCGTGGTCAAATCTTTCCGCGGGGATCTTCCCGCTCTCCGCCATATATTTCCGGTCATCGAACCCGAACCGGCCCGGGTGCGGTTTCGGCGAAGTTCGTATCAATTAAAAAGATATTAAAATGTTAATTAAGTTTTCACCGGTCTTGTGGGCCGGTATTCTTTTTTTTTAATCTATCGTTTTTTGGAATCGTACGAAAGGGGTATTTGAGTGTGTGTGTGCGCAAAAGATAAGATTCAGCGCGCAGGAAGCTCGAAAGAAGCTGTTTGAAGAAGGATTTATGAAACGCAATAAACGTTGGTCAGCAAAACTGGAGTATACAAAATAGAATAGGAAACCACACAATCTTTCCTCCGAAAAGGGCTTTTTATCAAGTCGCTCCGTGGAAAGTGAAAGGAACGTGATATCTTCTTCTTCACCGAAAGCAATCAGGAAGTGAACTTTCGATTTCATAATTACGGGTGTTGATCATTCGGGTGCTTCTGCTGCTCTCCTTCTGTGGGTTCTTTTTTTCTAAGCGAATCGGAAGCATCTCACTGCGAAAAGAGCATAGGGGGTTTTGGGAAATGTGTTACTATTGAGGCGGATGTTATCTCTAGTGCGTTGACTGACGGGTGGAGGTTGACGAACAAGAGTGGCACTTAATTTCCGATCGACTAATTTGTTTACTTCTCAACTCCAGGTGTGCTAGACCTTCCGGAGGCGCCGTGTCAAGTAATAAGGCGCACTCAGTTGGAGAAACCTTGAACAACACACACCCAATGACTCTGACCATCTCAATTGCCTGTAGTTGTGGATCACTTAGACGAAGCGAGTATCATTGGCTCGCGCTTGAACAGCAGTGAGCTGGTCAAGAAGTCGCAAAATAGAGACAATGTTCTTCTAGTTTCGCGCATTCTCCTGTGTATGGAGCACAATCACTTCAGCACGGGGATAGTATCGAAACGAGATCTTTGTTGATATACTGTAGAAAATTGCGCCTACCCTGCCGGCAAGAAGTCGCGAGGCACTCGAGGCAGCCGCGGAAGTACAAACAATTTACACCAAATTAGCAGCACGCTCTCGACACACTAGTTTTTGAAGCTTGGAGCACAGATGGCCTCTCCAGCGTACTGTTTTCTCAAGACAATTACCTACCGCCACAAGCCGCCCCAACCAACGTGGTTACGAGCCGAGTGAGATGTTTGGGCGGGGTAAGAGGGTAGATAAATTGAAATGCTGCGAATTGAAAACTCCGGTTCTCGCGGATGTTCTACGAAAAGTGTTGTCGCCTTAGTGCGCTCGCGCGCGCTGTGGCGACCCAAGATGGTTCCATGGAACCTTGTTACGGGGTAATATTGTGGGGTAGTGTAATTATACACAAATGGAAGAGGTGATGAGTGTGGAGCACAGCACCGTCAGGCGATGATCTTGATCTTCGCGTGTTGCTGTGTTAATCTGACTGTAATGGTAATGGATTGCTGAGTGATCTATTGGACTTAAGATGCCCCGGTGCTCACATAACGCAGATGATGCAATCTCAAATGAGGTTCTAAATGATTCACCGTTGAAACGTTTCATGAAATGACAAATCAGTTGTGCTCTTACATTTTTATTCCAATTTGAGTACACTACGATATCTGAAGTAAGCGGTTACTGTTATCTGAAGTAAGCGGTTATTTCAAATACCCAATTACACTATTTGGAGACTGCTCATGTCCACACATTGCTGGTGGACAAAGCGCATTCATACCTGTTTTACATTCCCCACCGCACGACTGTATTTGTGTTCCAATTTCACCCACGCATGATCTACTTTAGGCCATGTGTATGCTTATTCGCTTTTCAAAATTTAAATGCTACTATTTTTCATTTCCGGCCCTCCACACGTTGTTCGAAAAGGCGCGCCCGATCGTGCGTGACAGAACGCTTTTAAACACACTGGCACTGGAATGAATTTTAAACTAATTATTTGTTTTCCTTTCTCTCTTCCTCTCTCTCTTTCTCTCTTGCTTTATATCGTTACAGGAAAGGTTAGTTGTGTACACACAAACCTGTGCGCTCTGTCGTGTGTCGGTGGACCGATTGGAACTTCCGAGCTGCCATTAACGTCTCATCCACCATTTCCGGGGTCGATGCCGTATGTGTATGTGTTTAAATGATAGCCGAAACCTTCTCCTCCGAGGCGGAACCCACCCGAAAGTAAATGCCTCCGCAGTGATAGTGTCACGCAATGCGCGCGCCGCGCTACACGTAAATGATTTTCGTGAGCGTTTTCCAACAAATTCTTGCCAGTTGCGTTGTCAACCACAGAGAGAGCGACTGGGCACGACGAATCCACAACACGCTGATGCTCCAGGTCGTTGGATGGCTACCCGGACCGGTCGGAGGGAAGCACTCAATTGCATTCATTTTGGATAATTTTAGCTTGATTGGTTTTGTCTCTGCTGTGCTGTTGCTGTGTTACATGTTATCAACGGTAATGGTCGGTCTCAAACAGGCCGCAAACGTTTATTTGAAACGTGAAATGGGGGTTGCTGTGTGTTGAGCTTGTATTTCCCGTTTCGTTTACTGAGGGAGACAGCTTTTTTATATAGATCACTGCCTGTGGTACCCAGGTTAATCAATTGTAGCGTGAAGTTCAAACAGAGAAATAGAGAACTGGATAATTTGAAACGCGCGAAAGTATGTTGAGCACAAAAAAACTAGACTAAACTAGGAATGCAGGCCATGTGATTAAGGTTTTCTTCTCCTCTAGAGCGGCGAGGATCAATCGCGAATCTCTAAATCTAAAGGTGTCATTGCTTTTCCATTTCCAGATCGTTATAAATTCGGCACAGTGTGTACGTACCCAACAGGCGGAAAGTTGTCCACGGGTTTTTTTTTATCAACCCTGACTTGGCGTTGCCGTTGGATATATTCATCGCCAGAGGGCGTTCATGTGCGGCTTTCGGCTCCAACGGAACGAATAAATCGATTGAACATGGAACAAATCGCCGCCGGGCTACAGAGTGACTCGCGAAGGCGATGTTTTTGTTCCGCGGGAAGTATCGGTGACGCGCGGTGAGCGAAACAGGAAGTGATTTTCAATTTCGCACGCCCGGAGGGACGTCGTTGTCGGTTACAAACGATACTCCTGTTTGAAACGATGTCCGTTCCCCCCTCTTGCAACGCATACAAAGCTTTCGAAGCAGCGTCGTTCATAGAACGAAAACGAGCGTCGTGTGTGTATGGTGTAAGTCCCGGTGGCAACGACGGCAGAAGTAATCTGTGGTCCCATTCGCAAACTTCAAAGTGTGTACTGAAGATTAAATGCACGCGGCAGTTTCGTAGGAGTCACTTCTTCAGCGCTCCCCTCGTTTAACTTTCACGACCATATCATAGACGGGTTTCTATAGCCGCATTGTGCTGGAAGTTCGTACTGAAATAGACTTGTCAACTATGTTGCTGGTGCGGGACACAGAAGCGACTGGTACGAAACAAAAGGCGCAGTAATGTAGAACGCCTGCAAAAGCCTTTCGTAAGGAACGACGTAACCTCTTGTCCTACAGGATCGTTACGAATGTTGCGAAGTACGTACGAAGTTTGCTGTGTGGGGTCCGCCGGTTGGACGAAGTCTGATTAATAAGACCAGAGCACTGTTTCAACATGTTTCTGCGCGAGAGTCTCCAACATAGAAGTTTTTGGTTAGTGCGGTTAGTGAACACAAGACAAACTTTGGAGCAGCGCCATTACAACTCCCGGTGGCGTTTTCTCTAAGCGGTGCGCACGGAAGCTACGCCTAGCATCCGGCATTAAAACGCTCCGCTTACATCATCACCGGGACGACGCGGCTGGAATGCGTGCTGTAGTGTAGCAGTGCGCGACTTCATAGATTATTCAAACACACTGTGGAGCTTGTGGGCAACATCCTCCCGTGTGTGGCCCGTGTTCCACTCTGCAAGCCCCCCGGAGAGGACAGCGGCCCACTCGTCGGTAACACTTTTATCCAATTATGTGTAATTTTTGTATTCACTTATCACACCAGACGGCAACGAGCTTATGGCGGCGGGTGGTGGGACATTGCCCAACGTGCGAACGTCGTGGACCGACCACCACGAGTGTGCAGTCCACAGCTGGCGTCAAAGTTTTGCGGAAGTGCCTGTCGAGAATTAGTAGGATTACCTGGTAATTTGCATTCGCGAATATGACACAAAGTCAACATATATTGTGAAATTGTACAGGCGCTTGCAGGGTGGATTATCGTAGGCACTGAGGTAGAGTTTAATTATGGAGATTGCGTGCATTGTGATGAAGTTACTTAGTTTTATAGCAACAAATTGGATTGATATCCTAGATGTATACTGGAAACGTCATGTATATGTGTTCCGTGTTCACTAATGCGCTGTTGTAACCACCATGACACAGGTAGACATTACTCGACCATTTGTTCTCTTTCACAAGCCTTTTCCTAATTCGGTCCATCGGGGCAGGCGCCACACAATTTGATTGCCGCACACACTGTTCAACGTGTGCCACAAGGGGACAGCATAAAATATGTAACAGAGCAAGCAAAAGCGCGCGCGCACCCCAGCAGTACTACATTATGCGCGCGCTGCCCAATAATAATCGCTCACTTTTCTTCGCTTGTGACGGCTCCGCACCAATCATCATCGTGGCGTTTGTTTCGTCATGGCGTTTTGTTCTCGTTTTCGCTTTCATTGCGTCGTGCCTAGCGCAGCGTCTGGTAGGCTTTTTTGTTACCTCTCCAAATCCCGCGTTGTGGAGTGTGGTGGCGGTTGCGGGAGATGATCCAGTTTGAAGTCTCTATTGTGGCGTAGCCGATCTCTGACGTACGTGAACACGCGGGCTCCTCTTTCTTAGACTGCGATCGAGATATAATCACACCAAACGCACGTCCGTCGATTTTAATGACCAATAACTACCACGGTTTGTGTGTGTGTATGTGTGTGTGTGTGAATGTTTGGAAGGTTTTCCTGTCCTGTCGACTCCTCCTTCGGATGATTGGTGGTTAGGCTGTGGAGCTCTGGGTGTCAGTGTGGGCCACAAACCTCACAATTTACAATTACCACTCTCGTGTGTGTGTGTGCCGAGGAACGTGCCGACAAGTCTTTGCGCGCGTAGAGAAAGGTCTTAACGCGGATTACGATCATTGCGCCTGGTGAAATTAATTTATTTCGTTATGGGCCCCATTGAGATTGAGAGTCTTTCACGGTCCCCGAGTCGGCGGACCTTCCGCGTTGGGCGGTGTGGAATGGCGAGCGGAGGGTTACCTTAATTTATCTCTTCGCTTTGTGTGGTGCCAGCCCCATTAGGTATTGATCTTTTCATTTGGTTAATCGTCATCATTACGTCCGCCGTGGTTTGCGCCATTCAGTTAAAACGAAGAGAATATAGGGTAAGGTCACGATTAGTGTTGTGTGAAGCTTCTTCATTATTCGGAATGGATCTTCAAACGTAATAAATGGATCTGAATATCTCTGAAGACTTGTGAATCTTTGAAGGTTTATCGAGATTCCCAATTATTTGCAGACTTTTAATTATTGAAAGATTGATTCAAAAGGCTTCTGAAATAACTGATAAAGTGTGGCAAATCGTTCTTCTCTTTCTTTTACATAGGGTCATTGTAAAAATCTGGAAATATTCATGAATCTTACGAATTTTAAAATCATATCTCTTATCTAGTTTCGTGAGTATTTGCAAATGCAAATCTTGATTAGAATGGGTCTGCACAGAAGGTGAATGTAAATGAATATGCAATGAATGATAAATTTATGATGTGCATCATTTTAGGACCGATACAGTTACATAACGTTAAATAAGGTATTAGTGAGTCATCGCATAATCGGGTTTTAAACTAAATCGTTACAGATTTATACACCCGGATTGCCCAGATAAAACAGTATTTCCATTTGCACTTCAAAATGATCCGATTTCACCGGCGCGGACTTCGATCGCACAACATGAGTCTCCTCTTCTGAGCGTGAGTCATTCGTGATTAATCACGATCATTTGAGCGAGACAGCAGCGGGACTCGAGTCGATCTCTCACCCGTGGAACAACACGCCACCCCCACACAGACGATACACACGCCGACTGATGAGAGCAGAACGACTGACAGACATGGAGGTGTCTTCTATGTACTATCCCGGCTTACGTTCCCGTTTTGTCATGCTTCCTTACCGGGAACATTGATCTTTGTTCGCAGATGAGCGACCGTCATGCGAGGGAGAATCTTCCGACTCATTGAGCGCGGAAGAGAACAGTCTGTGGATGCTTTGGCTTTTCAAAGCAATCCAACCGCATTCATCATAGTGCGAGAATCATTGAACTTTTTCCCGTAAACCTGTTTCGCGGTCGCGCCTCGCAACCGACGATGCTGGGGAAGCCCACCTTCCAGCTTCCAAAGTTAGTCAAGGTCCGTTGTGTCACTAAATGACGACACCGCGGCGGCGCGAAAATTGCCGCAAAACCCAACTAGAATGCAATCGATTAATAACTCCACTTGTGCCGTTCTGATCTAGCCACGCGGGGTGGAGTGAACCGCAAGTCGACCATCGAAATTTAGTGTCCTACCGCCGGTACCAAACACGGCACGCGGACGTCGTCGTCAGCCCTGACTTGGTGTGGTTTCTTTCGCTTCTGGTCAAAATTCTCATCCGCGTCCATTCGCGCGCACCAAATGGCACCTCGAAGTGTGTGGGATGATGTTGCCATCTTTCTTGAGGACACTTGAGACAAGATGCCGCATTTGGCACACACCGTCTCTTGCGGGGCCTATTGTATGCGGGTGGAAGAAACGGACCGCCGCAACCAACCTCACCATGACCACGCTCCTGCCTAGCCTCTCTATCACACTCCCAAATCCATCGAATTGAAACTTTCCAATGGTGGAACGACGAGCGCGTGTGTTGTGTTTCTATGGGTGAAAGGAGAGGACTGTGCGGTGTGAACATTGGCAATGACCCTTTCCGTGGCCGGGGCAAAAACTTCCGCGCCGGACGAATATTGGTCGTTTATTTTCATGTCCACATTTTGGGCCCAACGATTGGCAACGCCAGGTGTGCTTGAACACGGAATGGAAGGTCCACGACCGCCATCCACCCCCATATAATGGCCTTCGGTGAGTGTGGATTAGTGCGGCAGAAATTAGTGTGCAAGTGTTGGTATGATGGTGGCCAGGTGCACTAAGGCATGGCAGAGCATGACTTTTCAGGATCATGGTGTGGTGAGCGCTCTATTACCCCGGACACACCTTGGTCTAGACATTGGCTGTTTCGGGTTCAAAGACGGAAAAGAGATAGTGTAGGGAATTGGGAGGCGTACGTGTCGCAGCTCTTAGGTCATTATTGCAATGCGATATTTGAATCAAACACTCACGTGATGAGCCATCGCACACCCTACACTTCCCCAGCGCGTCCATACTCCACCCTAGTTGTGGATCTCCGTCCCACACACGCGAATGCATAAATCATAAAACGTTGCGTTTTTGGTGTCGCGTTGGATTCGATCTAAGCGTGTGTGTGTGTTTTTACGTATGTGTGGTGTGCATTGGCACAACGGGCCGTGCACCTCTAATGGAGAGAGGTTTCAGTGGAATAAGCGTGCTCTGCTTGCCATCCATCATACGCGAGATTTGCAGGCATGTTTTGCTCGTTTCCGGTTCCCGGGGTTGTTCCGGGGGCGGTGTCCTTAATTCCCGTCGCATTCGTACGATCGCTTCGGTTTGATGCAAATGTTATTTATGTGATATGTGAGTACCCGGCATTAATTATGACTGTCGTATTCGATGATATGGCTATTATGGCTAGAATGTTTTTTGTACTCTTTTTGCTTATAGACGCGTTTTGCTGCGTTTACTTTTGAGCTAAATTATGATCAAAAACACCAAATATCCACTGATTCCTAGAGCTCTCCGTTCAACTGCAGGACGAGAGGTCGGCTATGATGCTAATTTAGCTTGCGTTTGAATATTAATGGATGTTTGGTGTTTTGAGCGTTTTCTGAAATCTGATTGTTGGCTCGTTTTGAGATTTGAAATATTCATGGCTTGATGTGTGTGCTTTGAAGGGCGCGAGCAGTGGACCGGATTCAACATATCCAACGTCAAATTAATACTCTGCAACATGCAAGCTTTCGATATTTGTACGACGCTGAGCGGGTAATTGCATATGGCGGGCTATGGTTCGGCCCTGCAGAGCACTTGCTAACCCTATTACTTAACACTGTGATTTTTCATGAGGTCAAAGCTCTTTAGGACCGGATGTTCCGCTCCGCGATGAAAAGAGAGGCTATTCGTTCAGCCATTGCATTATGAATCTCGAATTCACCTACACGCGGTCAGCTGTCGACCTTGACCATGAGAATGTGTTTCATACTAAGCACATGAAACGAAGTTACGCAAGATGACAGACTACAGTGAATTTAACTGGTGTTGATTTTTCCTACATTTTTGTAGAACAGCTTTACAGCTATTGCATACGAATTTATTCTAAGTATGAGCTTTAGTTCTGAATGTCGAAATGGAAGATTTTTTAAATCTTTTTTCTCACACATTTCTAAACGCGCCTTTGCACGATGGCATCATCGTTCCGAATTGCCACCTCATCTGGTTGCACTGCTTCCAATAATCCAATAGTGTCTGGAATGGGTTTTGTGATGTCACGATACAGCACAGCCACCACTATGGCGAAGAATCCGTTTTATTTGATCTGCCAATTGGCCATCTTCCCGTGTGTGTGTGTGTATATGTGAGCATGTACCATGACCCAGATTTGCGGACGTGTGGTTTTCAATAGCCTAACGAGTAAAGAAGCGCTACCGGACAAACGATATGCGTTGTGACGCAGCACCCTTCAAACGGTGTGCCGGACCATGCCGCGGGTGTGTTCAATTCTATCGCTCTAACGAAGCCACAGCTGCAATGGTGGACGAGACACATCTTCTCAGTGTAGGTACGTTGGCGTATCATATAACACCGGCAGCTGCTTACCGCCTGATAACCACCTTTCAAATAGACATTACCCATCGCCCTAGGTTCCTGTTTGTACTCTCCAGCTACAAAGTGACGCAGGGGAAGTTATGAGTGCATTTTGCCGGTGTGGTAGGCCTGTTGCATGATTGATTTATCCATCCATAAGCTGCCGCAAACTTACGCATCGTGTTCCGGTGCGAATTACCGTACCACGAGTACCTTGAACCCGGGCGGGACGATATGCGGGCTGGACTGGGCGGGGTGTTGGGATGTGATGGAGTTAATTGCATCAAACTAACAAACAGAAAGGAAGTGCCTGTTCCCCAAGCCTTCGCTAAGCCCTGCTACATGAAGCCTACCACAGGGGTATGTTCACGCCTTGCACGTCAACACTTCTGGATATGAACGTTGTCGTCTCTTGGGCCGGGCTGAACCCGTGCCTTTCGTATGAAAGAGGCTTCAGGCTGCGAAAAGAGGTTATGGGAACGAATGACACTGTGCGTCGGCAACACTCTCGCCATTACAATAATTTTTCGATTGATCGGAGCAGAACAGTAGTTGGTGCGATTTGAGTGAGCCTACGGTGAGCAGAAAATTGATTTTACTGTAATTTCGAGAGACAGTGCGGCAGAGAACTAGACGCACCATAGGATGACGGGCCAGGCTGGAGGCGCACGGTGATCGATTTTTCAGTAGCAGAAGTGGTGCATCATTACGAGGCTTGTGCATAGCTATCATTAGCGGGACGGCCGTTCCGAGCGCGCTCCCGGAGGAGGCATCGCTGTGTGGTTATTGCGGTTGTACGGGCCCCTTTATAGTGTGTGTTTTTTTCTTCTTGGAATATCTCTCGCGTCTCCAGTTTAAGGTGGCGCCATTATTTCTAATGCGGTGCTACCTTTACGGTGAGAAGGCGGACCGTGGTGGTAATATGAAACTAATTTGCGTTTGGTCTAGGTTAGTGCTATCATTATCGTTCGCCTAACACTCCTTTGGAGGTACCTCCGTTGACGCTATGTTGTGTATCCACCGTTTTATGCAATTCGCTGGAGCATCGTCAGAACGCAAAAGAAGGGGTGTGTTGGTGGGAAAATGGATACTGGAGTATTGGTAATATCTCAATCAAGGAGCTGTGAGAGGTATTGAATATCGTAGGAGTAGATATCAGGTCATTAGCTGGTTTTACAACTTATTACTTTAAAAAAATCGCTTGAGAGTATAAATCTTGACTAACATCCTAACAAAGCGAATGCTGTGTTTGTTGAGGGTGGTAAGTTAATTTCAATACTCTTTTATTTGGATTAGCACTTCGTTTACGAATTTCCTCTGTTAGTGTTGTGTCTTACCGGTTAATATCCATTAAAGCCCCCGACGAAGGCAAAGAAACTGCTTTAAGAAGCATACCGACAGGGAGGCTTTTACTTGAACCTCTTGTGTGATCAACTGAAGAGTTGTGCGTTGAACGGGGTGCTTGGGGGTATAAAGCGTCTACCACACATATCTCTAGCCGCATGTACTTCTTACTTGCGTTCATTTGCTGCCTGCGTGCAGTTTTGCTGCACGTTGGTGATGTGGAGGTTAAGTGTACATCTCGGTGATTATTATTCCACTTCCACCCCTTGAGCGGATGAGTGCAGTGCTGCTACGTGTGTGTGTATAGCATTTCAGTCGGAAGGCGCGTTATAAAGCTTCACTTGTCCAATGAATCATCCAAGTGTGACTGACGTTGCCTGCAGCGAGGAGTTCCCGCGCAGACCAGCGCAGCAAACTGTGATGTGTGCATCGGTAGTGCATGGTCCGCCCAACCGATTACCTTAAAGGTGAGATGTTGGCAGCAACTACGCGATAGCACCAGACAAGCCCATAGGCATTGAGGAAGCCGAAGAAACAGATGATCTATTATTTTCTTTTCCTCTTCTGCGGTGGGATGCATGTTTGTGCAGCTCGGTACGCTAAGCATCTCCGGCCGCAGATCCTGATGGGTTTCGCCAGAAGATTAACGATCGACGGGGTTGCGATTGTGATCGACAGTTTTGCACGACTGCTTCAGCTCCTAACGAACCGTGGCATGACTCAGATTGAAGATATGTCCGCGTGTCCGTAGAATTTATCGCAATGTTTCAAATTGTACGCCCAGTGGATCTAGTATTGGGAATCTATCGAAGAATTTTAATTGGGTTGTAACTTGAGCTCACTACACCAAGCGCGTGTCCAGCTTAGTAATATGGTTAAATTGGTTTGAGTTTACACTGCGTGCATTTAAGCAACTTCTAGGAATTATGTGTCATGTGCCGGATATTGGAGGCATATGTCCTGAAGTCCCCAGTTGGAGACCTATTAAGAGTAAATTCAGTAAACTTGTGTGCTCACCACTGATATGTACGGATAGGAAGTAGAAGACCAATTTGTGCGTAATTCAATTGTCCAAGCCTCTGTTTCTTGCTCCTCTCTATTCCAGTATGGCGGTTTATGGTCAGGACCAATGAGGGAACCACCAGCGTGAATCGTTGCTGATAAATATTAATTAGTCGTTTATGGTTCCTGCACTCCGACAAGTCCGCCGCGCGACCGGATTTCTGGGAAGAAGCGGCTGCGGGTGCGCTTGTAGATAGTGTATTCAATTAATTGCGCTCGTGAAGGGTAGTTGGCCGATGTTTGCCGTCGTCTTGCGGCACGATAGCAGATGTACAGCGCACATGGCGTCCGATTGACAAAATCTACGGATGGTAATTGATTGGATAATGAACCGGAATAGGGTGGGCAGTGGCGGTTGGTTCGATGCGTGCCGTCAATATTCATGGGAGTTGCGTGCGAAAGAAGTCGTTGAAGGAGTTCATCGATCTTGGGTAAACATGAACTTGCTTCGTTGGATTTCGCGGTGCGGACGCCGTAATGAGAACGGTTTCGGTATCGGTCTCGTTTGATGTGTGAGACGTGCCCCTGGCGATTTTGGAACTAGTGACCTGGTGGTCTCGTTTGAGGTCGTGAATCTAACCTCATTCACGGAGAAGTAGCTTACAAAAAAACTCACGAAGTTTCACAAATCTAGGACTGACCCACGACTACATAACGCTGACGTAGATGTGGAGTGAAGTTCTATGGCTTCTTGTAGCAAGAAATGGATCGCTCCTTAATCGCACCAAATGTAGGACCTTCGTTCACCTACTTTAGGCTGCGACACGCGTTCTTTAAGCCGTTCATTTATCTCTTCCATTATGCTTTCTTTGATTTTCATTGCTGTCTTTCATCGTATACGTCACTGCGTCGACCACACTTGGGTGGACCACAGTATCTTAAGGGCTCGATGATAAAGAAAAGAAAAACGGACACCACACATAACGTTCTCGCTCTGTCCTCGCCCCTACGTTGTTGCTACAATTCGTTCATATGTTTCGTCGTGTTGACTGATTTACTTTATGACAGTATTTGTTTTTGTAGCCTGCCGCCGCCTTCCTCACGGCTACGTTCGAGGGCGCGACAGGGCTTTTGGGGAATCATGGTGCGGAAAGCCCTGTTGTATAAACACAAACACACCACACGCAACGTATCAGCATCATCCCCCATGACATGTATCGGCATTACCGTGCTGCGACGACCCGACACCACACACACACACGCGTTCGCCCGCGTGGTAGAAATTATTTTTACTTACGATATACACGGGGCGATATAATCGTGTGTTCTATAAATACGTTACGCAAATCGGATGACCGATACGCGGCCCAGACGCGGTGGGTGAAGGGGAAAGTCTGACCTATTACAGTTTTATGTGCGTGTGTGTAGGTTATGTACGCCGCGGGAGGCTTGGTGTGGTTGCTATGTTGTTTCGTCGCCGAATGTGTAAATGAGCCCGAGAGGTCAACCGATTGTGGGGCTACCTTTACAACGCTCCACGTGAAAAGGTTAACGGATAAGAAGAGAAGGTAACTATTTTTCTTTTGAAGCCTTTGCTCAGACAAAGTAATCAAATTTTAGTTTGAAAAGCAATTTGTTTTTAAAGAAAAGAGAGTCTTTAATCGCTGGACGCTTCGTTAATTGTCTAGTCAAATTTAATTAACTTATCAGTGGTTAGATCTTTTCTGATTCTCTGAAAAAGTAAAGTCTGTTATCGTGTAATGCTAATTTTAAAATTTAATTCAGAAATATTGTTTTGCTGAAACTAAAAATCCACGTGTACATACAGATTGTCTGTGTCACAATTGACAATTACAGTTTTTACAGAGTTTCAGTTTTGAATTTCAGAGTGTCTTTGATATGAGCACTTTTTTTCGAATGTAGTTTTTCTCCTTTGTATAACACTGAATTGTAGTTACTTTTCTTTGAACGCTTTTTGTATCTTATGTTATTATTATTTTAATATACTTTGATGAGTTTAATTGATCAAGGAAAGGAAAATAAGCTCTTTCTCCTTCACCATTAATGGTGAAGGATTATTTGGGGTTAACCCAAATAATCCTCTCGATGATGCAGTTCTGCTTGATTTACGATGAGCGTTATCCTGAAAACAAATTGTATTTTCACAAGGCAAATAACAATACAAACGTTGGTTGATAGCTTTCGCTACAGAAAATAAATAAAATCAAATCCGTATACCATGCTGGCAGCAATACTTACAACGGAAGTGACGGCTCACGGTAGCCACCGGCAAGAGGTGTCTCTCCTGAGAGCGAATTACTTATTTTGCATTATTATTTCGCCGTTTAAAAAGTTGTACCTTGAACAGGGCACGAAGCTGCCGTGGAGAAGCGTCGGCGGCTTCCAAGTAGTGCTTCGAAAAATCGCCGTGAGCATAAATGTAAATAATTTCCATCACAACAAGAGCTTCCTTTTGCCGCGGAGCCGGAGAGCAGGAATAGCCCGGAAAGAATCTCTCGACGGTAATAAATTGAAAATTATTCATGTACACACACACCGTCGCCGTTTGCTCTCTTCCCCAGGTGCCCAAGTTAAGCTTTTTGAGGGACAAGGTGGCTGGGAAAATTGTGTCCAATTTCGGGGGCCCTCCCACGGGGCAGACTTTAGGTTGTGTCTTTCGTCAAATTCTTCGAAGAATATAAGCACTTCCTGGAGCGCGGCAGCAAATCTTTGTCGTGCGTTTTTCCTTCGTCGCTGTTTTGTTTCGGCTAGATACGGGTAACCCAACCGAAATTCCCATCATTCTCCTCTCGCTGCGTGTCTCAGGTTTTTGGGGACAGTATTGTATGTCCAAAGGAGAAAAAGAAACAAAAGGCTGTGGTAAACTGGGAGTCAATAACCGCTTGAACGGCGGAATGATTTACGTGTGCAATCATAATCAAAATGCTTATGTTGTGGGCCTCTTGTTTCCCCTTCGCATAGTGTTAACATATTAAATGAACTCCTCACACAGGTTAGGCTAGGCGGCTGTGGGAAAAAGGTTTCTTTTTCGTTCTGAAAGGAAGTTCGTAGCGCTATTGTGAAGACTTACGTTTGAAGAAGGAATAGCGTGCTGCGCATACTTGTAGGGATTCTTGTCTGACACATGGTTTTGTTTGAGGTGGTGCTGTACAGTATTCCACCCGAGCAAAGCTCCTCACGGCTGGGATTTATGGTTGTGGAGAATGCAATCGTATGCTACAGCGAAGAAGGATTGCATTAGTCATAATTTTTCCGCACCTGAAGGTATGCTACTATTGCCTTTTGCTGCTTCGGCCGTATGATGTGTATCTTCAGCGGTTCAGATGAAAGAGTTGCCACCATAAAACACCATCTTTAGTACCGACGCGATGAAGTGTCCCATCTTTACGCTTACATTTACCATCTCTCTTGCATCTGGGACGACGTGCGTTTTCCGTCTGCTTTCATTTGCATGGTTCGAATACCATTCCTGCTTTTACGATCATCACCTGCAGTACGGCATGCCTAGAGTCGATAAATAATTCCTACCAGTAGGAGGGCGCGGTAGTAGCATTAGTAGAAATACGACCGCTCACTGCCTGCATGCTGCTGCATCACAGGGAAATGGCATTTCCGAACAAAACAGTCGCACAAAAAATCGTGTAGAATCAACAGAAAAAGATTCTGCATCTTTTCATATGCAAATGTTTTCGCACGTTGCTCCAACGAGAGTGCAGGTACTCTCAGTTCACTCTAGCTGGTAAAGGAATGTCTTTTATATTGCGACGGGAGAATGCCATATTTCTGCCGGGAATGATTTATGTCGTAGTGAAAGAAAAAATGTTTTATGTCTTTTTTGTCAGTTTCATTTTTTGCTATGCGCAAAAAATTCGTTGGTGTGATCGATGAGAATTGGTTTAATTTGATTATATTGTGACAGTATATATTCAATAAAGTTATGGCTTTCTAAATAATGTTATTCATATTGTTGTTGAATTGAAACATTATAAATATTGTAAAACTACAATATATGAAATATAATTTAATAAAAAACAGACAAAAGAGAAGAAACCTATGAACAAAGATTTTAAACATATGCAATGTGTACAAATAAACAAAAATGAAAAAATATGACAAATACATTTAATGAGCATGAACAAAGAATAATAATTAATTAACATAAACATGAACATCACTCAAATTTTGGAATGTGGGCACAAAACGCGCAACTAACATCAAACTCAAACAGAAAAAGGAAAAATTATTGACAAACTTTTCTGAATATTGTGAAAAAACAAAAATGGAGCAAAACTAGAAACAAATACCAACATCTGATGATACCAAAACTATATAAATGTTCTGAAACGTGGAAGTAATAGTAGAAGTTTTACAAAAATACTGAACAGTAAAGAATTTGAAACTATGGACACACAAAATTACAAGAATTTAATAGTATAATAAAAGCAATGTCGATGTGGCAATATTTTTTAATTGTGAATAATTCTATAATCTCACTTTCTTACTTATGTTCTATTATTATTTTCGTTGCAGAGTTAAACACATCTCCAAACACAGCCCCACCAATCGGTAGAAACGCATTCGTAGCTCAGTTCCAGCAGGCAAAACCGACTTGATTGCAGTGACAGCGAAGGTAAGAATACACACAAATTACCTTGAAACGAAACATCCTATTAAGAGCATTACGTGTGTTTCACTCGTGCGCACGAGATCCTTTCTCTTTCGATAACGGCTGTCGATCGCACGGATATCCCACGGTGTGGTTCACAAATTTCTAGCACTAATGAAATTAGTTCGATTGGGTGTAGTACTGTTTCCGCGACTTAGGTGAAGCTTCCCAACGCGTTTTCTAGTCTGATTATCGAAACTGAAAACAACAGCGTTTTGCTATCATCCGATCCAAGTGTGCAGCAGCAGCAGCACCATGTACTCTCCTAACCTAGAAATGAGGAACAGAGGAAAAACAACAGCATCTAATACCCCTTCCGTGGATTACGTGCGTGCTGTGCGGTGCGGTGCGAGGCACGGAGAGCGGAGATAATGAAGTAATTAATTTAATTCCTACCCACACCCACCGTGCCACGGCGCTTTGTTGCTGGCATAATTTGCATATAATGGATTTGCGTCCACTCCCGGTGAAAAGAAAATACCTCACCGGGGTGCTCGCAAAGTGATATGATCGTGTAGTGTGGAAAGTGAAACTGCACCATATAAATTGGAGAGGAACACAATTTTAACAAACGCGCATATTGATGCAGCGATCAGCTCATAGTGATATCGTACCAAAGCGTCCGTACCAAGCGGTTCATTCTAGTAATGTCACATCTTTAATGACTGCCTGGATGTGTGTGTGATCACAACAACGTATACACTTTCCAGCGCATGTTTTTCTCTTATCAGATCAGATATGTGAATGTATCAGTTCCGAATATTCACGTCGTCTATTTCTCGCGCTCGCTGCCTAGTGGGGTTTATTGCGTGGCGCCATGATGCGATGCTGTGACGATGAAATGGGTCTCTTATCATTTACAAATTAATTTATGGGTTTGCGCTGGTTGCTCCCTACGGAGGTCTTCTGCCGTCACGACTTGCTCCGTCTCATGTGGTTGCAATGACCATCCAATATCGAGTTTCTTTCTTCCGTTTGTGTTTGTGATAGCATCAGATCGTTATCGATCTGATGCTATCAGCGCGCGAACGGAAGGTACTACAAGATAACCGACGTGTGGGTGCGGATGTGGGAAAATGTGCGTAAGAAGCGGTGTTGTTGACTTTGACAGTTAGCAGAAGTTGGGCTGTGCGTATCGCAGACAGACTGTTCTTGTTTGTTTGTGAGGAAGGATGTTCGAAGTTTGCGTGACTCTTTAGGTGAAACATTTGTGTTTGGTAGGTTTGTTGAATTGAAGTGATTAAATGATTATATTTGATTAAAAAGTTAAGCATTTGCGAGGTAATCATGTTTGACAGATGTCAACACGCAACAAACATCTATT
Organism: Anopheles dirus; assembly: GCA_000349145.1. Lineage (NCBI taxonomy): Eukaryota > Metazoa > Arthropoda > Insecta > Diptera > Culicidae > Anopheles > Anopheles dirus. The sequence continues at coordinate 3,340,973 of KB672802.1, read as the reverse complement.
ATTTGATGTTCTTCACATTTGAAGATGTAGATCAAGAAGAATGATTTTATGCGGAAATCGAATTCTTAGGAATGAATTCCTTATAACTAGACTGAATAAAGCAAGATGCATTGTCGCTGGTTTACAGACGGAATTCCATAGACCAAAACCAAATTAAACTGACCAAATAAACCAATAACGTACACTGGGTAATTTGGGTCACTAGAAACTTGAAGAAATTTGAAGTCACTATAATTTGCACAGCCTCATTTCTACTTTACCTTCGTTGATCGCCTGATCGCGTCACTGGAATAAAACAAGAAGATAACGCCAAAAGGCGTGTCATTGCCGTTGGACCGGTGAAATTGTTTTGTGAAATTAATTGATGTCGATTAAACTTAACCAAGCGCAGCGCACTCGGGAACTCGAACAGAGTGTGGGGCGTTTTCTGAGATCCGATCTCTGCTGGACAGCGGAGAAATAATTTAGAATTCCTTGAACTTGAACATGCAGAATTGAACACGACCGTGACCGGGAGAGTGGCGCCTTTCCGAGAGTAAATATTTGCGTGAATCATAATCAATTAAATGTTGTTTAATAATAAACCCTCGCCGACGGACGGACGATTGTGGAGGCCGTAATTAGTGTTGGGCAAAGTGCGTGTGCTCGCACTGTGCGCACAGCACACGTCAGTCTGCGCACAGCACCGCACTGTGCAAAAAAGTGCCGCACTCC
>KB672802.1:3194629-3339509 GCA_000349145.1 Anopheles dirus | reverse complement strand
GTGCTAGTTTCGCACAGCACAGTACAGTGCGTGTGCGCGTGAGCACAGCACACCTATTTTTCTGCTTTGCCCAACACTAGCCGTAATGTCGTCTATAAGGGTCGCATTAGGTAGACATTGGACACTAGTGGAGAGAAATTTTACTGTGAGTCATGTCTTTCGTTGAACCAGATTCGGTTCTGTGCAGCTGTGGCATGATTATTGCGTACTGTACGTATTGTGACAATCATGGATTATTGGAAAGTACGTATGCGTGAATTCATTTTTTTAAATATCCAAACCACTGCTGTGCGAAAATCTACTCCAATTAGTATTCATCATCGTGCAAGGTTACACAGAACAATTAGAAGTTTCCAGCTTTTGCATATTCATGACGCATGCGAGCGGAAACTCTAGTACGCAATTGTTTTCTTTTGCTTAGAAAGTGATACATTTTATTGTAACTTCCAGCACAGTGCTGAGGAATTAATTTATGAATAAACGATCCAGTCATACAATTAATTACTATTGAGAAAAAGAGCTTGTGTGTGCATTTGTATTAGGATGTCTTGCTTCATTACGGTGAACATCTTTTCGCAACGTACGTTCCGGTATCGTACGAGTTTTTCGAGTTAATATTAGTGTTTCGTTTGGTGTGTTAAGTGCGTGTTGCAATCGAATTTCAAACAAATGAGGAAAAAATGTATTTATCTGTACTCCTAAATGAACTGCAATGGACATTACATAAACACCTCTAGGACGAACGTTCCGGGAGCGTACGAAATTGCCAGTAGTGGATAGGAATTGACATAATATGAACATCTGGGTACATGCTTATAAATTTTTAGAAACAACACTAAAATGCAAAATACTCAATGAAAATGATTTTTTTTCCAATCCAGTCGATCTGCTTTTACATGTTTTGTGAAGACTTGTCTGATTTTATAAGTTTTTGCCAAAATTTTTAACAATTTTTACTTTTAAGCACCTGAACCGGCGCTCTTGAACGGGAAAATATGCTCACACCGGCACCACCGCGGGTGTGTTTCGGTGTGTCTCGAGGTGGTGTACCATTCGACACCGGCTACGGACACTTCGACAGGTTTTTTTTTGGGGAGAAACTATAAATAGACTGTGGCATCTATTTAAAGTGAACTCCCCCCGTTCCTCTTTGTCTCACGTCTAACTCGCTCTTCGGACGGTGGGGAAGTAGATTGTGGCGTTCTCCGCCAAGACTATCTTCACCTACAGAGCAAGGTAGAAGAGATGATCTCTCTCTCCTGTTCGTCTATCGGCGGGCAACGTTCTCACAAACCGCGTGCCCCCTGTGTTTACTTTTCGTTGCATTTGGCTTGGGTGTTGGGCGTGTGTGGCAGTGCTTGTGCCTCCTCCCAAAGATCCAAACCAAAGCCGGACACTAGAGAGGCACCACCTCCACAGGAGAGCAGCGAGCAAAAGCAGCATATGGGTGGTGTGCGCACATAGTCGACATTTTTCCAAAAATATCACGCTCCACACCGCCCTTCGCGCACGGTGGCGCAAAATGTGGCTAAAAATAGAGAAGCCGAAGGAGCCGGCCGGTTCCTGATGCCGGCGCTTCTGCTCCATTGGCATTGCGACGCGGATGCGGAACACACGGGACGACGCGGATGAGAATGCGCGCACGCGAAAACCGTTCAGGAACAGATGGAACCTGTTTTTTCACGTTTTTTACACCACCCAGCACAACTGTGTACTCCATCCTGCAGCAGACGTCCACTTCGCGATCGAAAACATCACACGATCGCTGGAAATGAGAGCAACCGTTTTCGCTTTTTGCAACCAAAAAGAAAACAGAACAAGCAGTTTGGTTTGTTGTTTTCTTATGGAGAGCAAAGGAACATTAAGTCCCGAATTGTGTGACACTCACGCGGGCGTGGTGTGAGATTCCTCTGGTGTGAGATGAGTCGAAATAAATGTATCCATTGCGGATGACACGCAATAAGTGGGGTTAGGTTTTTTTCCTCCTCTGTCCCTGTCTCCTAATGAGGTATGGAGAACCACATGAGCTTGAGATCGTCTTCAGTGCTTTGTTGGTGTGGTGTCTCACACCGAGAAAGGAGTGTACACGATCCTCACAGACACCCATTTCACTCATCTTGACCATGAACCTGACTTCGAATCAAAGAGGGGAGACTTGTGTTGCCCTTTACAAAAATACATAAAAAACATAGGAAATGAGAACGGTGTTGCTTGTTCGGGGGGAAAAACCAACCCCGTGCTACGGTTACATTATTTTAAACCTTTTGCTCCTCCATCATCTGATGATGATGCTTTTAACATGGCTTTTTTTCGCACCCTCTCATCCCGCTTGTGTCGTGTGATGTCCCGGTGACAGCTGGGTTATGCGATACGCGAAACCATCCAGGCGCGCGGATGGTTGTTAATTGAGAGTAGCGTGTAATATGTGGACGACATTTTGAAAAAAAAAATTGCCATCATACCGGAGCCCATTAATAGCCGTGTTTGTGTTTCCACGGCGGTGTTCGTGGTTGATGGTGCAGTGAAAGTCGAACAGATATCAAAACCATATGGTGATGTTGTCGGACTGGATTTCTACGTTGTGCGGCGATAAGCCGTACGTTTTATGGAGTGTGTAAAAGGTGCATTATTGCAGCCGGCACCGGCACCGATGGCGGTGTATTGAAATGGTACAAACGAGCATGCGAAAGTAGTCTGTTTTAATTAAAATGATTAATTGATTTGCCCTGTAAATACAAATTTCACTGCGTAATCATATTTATTTCTTTTGATGAATCGGATTTCGGATAAATAAATGTAAACATATTGATTATATTTTTTGACAGCTGTCATGCGCCAAGAGTCAGTTTGACAGGTGGACCTGTCATATGTTTTCAGGTTGTTGTTATTATTACACACAGTCGGATCCATTTTTTACAACAAACAAAACACGAAAACTTCGATTATATGTAGGTGGTAAAGTGCTGGCAAATCTGAGAGACCTCCATTCTAAAATTGCGATAGATTGACACATTAAGAAGTTTAGGTTTTCTCTATAGAATAATACAAAAAAAACATTTCCAAGTTACATTTGCGTGTACTGGCTACCACAAATCAATCGAGAACGCATTTCAATCAATAAACCTTCTATCGAAATCGAGTACCGAACGAGACGATGACGCAGCGCTCATCACCTCTCGCGCCGAACTTCGTCAACTCCGCCCGCAAACCTCAATCAGTCGCGTTCGCTTCCGATCGGCTCGTTTGAAGCTAGACGCACGCATAGAGAGACGACGTTCCGCGTTGCGTCAACTGGGGCTTATCGAGCGTGACAATGAAAAACACCCTACCACACTGCACGGCAGCTTGAGTATGGTGCTGATCGCAAAACGCTCCGAAAGGAGACAATTAAAGTGAGAGTAAAAAATAACACAAATGCGTGTATGTGTGCGTGCTTACGAACACGATCAAAGAGATGGGACCGAATCGAATCACCGCGGAGCATCGCGTGGCAAAGAAATAAAGCTATCGGTCGCCGAGATCGGATCGCAAACAAAGTGTTTTTCCGCCGCGCGTCCGCCATCTAAAAAGAAACGTGACGTGGTTTTTGTCCCAAAAGGGGCAAGATTGCATTTCGTATCAATTTTGCCTTTTGCGCCAATTTGGTGTGACATTCATTGCTCCCGGGGGAGGGAGCAGATGCTCGTGTATCGTGTCGCGTCTGGGTGCGGAGTTAGCTCCACACGATGTGGGAGAGAAAGTGCGAAATAGTGTTTTTTGAACGATTTTATCGGTGGGTGATAATGGTTTGGTATATTTATAAAGAGTTGAATACATTTTTCATTTTGGAAAGCTTTGGATTATGGATTATTATTGAATTAAAATGCATTTCATGAAAGTTGTCGTCTTTTCACAATATGACACATTACAAATTCAATGTTCATTTGATGTTAGTGATGACGTTATCCATTTACCTACCAGGCTCCCTATAGCAGTACGTGATAAACTGGATCATGCCATACCGTTCTGGGCTCTAATCCAGGTTCGATCAGCAGTATCAAGGGAAGCCTCCGAAAGATGAAACCTCTCCAAGATACAAAGTCTCGAGGCTGTCTTCTCATCTATTGTCGGTAATTAGCGTAAAGAGACCGATCTTCGTAGCTACTATCCCACGTATTGATCCTTTTGCTCTGAAATTGGCTACCAATACATTTTATGGATGTTTATTTCTTCTGCAGAAGCTCTCAGGCCTTCTGCAGAGATGCTTCGAGATGCCCAAAACGGGTAACAAAATGGAAAGTTTCATCTAATCGATTGACAATTCACGATCGCCTCGCCGCCGTACGGTGGTGTCGTAGTGTGTGCGAATTCTCTTTCTCCCATTGCCTTTTCAATATTTTCAATCGCGCAATATATGGGCGGTGGGAAAAACAGCTGAGCATCTCAGTATTGCATGCTCACACACCGAGGAAGCCCGCATTTCATGCGCTTTTCACGTTTTTACGCGGGTGTCCGTCCGTTCAGCGGTGATCCTGTGCACGTATGGATCGAAGCGTTGTTTTGTGGCAATTATTTGCGTGAGAGAATAAAACCCAACAGGGCTGGGGGAGGAGCCAGCCAACTCCCCGTGTAAGACAAGACGTGCTTCAAAGATATGTGGGTTTCGTTTGTGCACAGTTCCCGGTGTTTCCGACGCCCTTTGGGCCGGTAGAAACTTTTATCGCTCATCTTGGAGGGTGTAGAGAGTGTTTTTTGCTGCTTCTCCCTAACACGATTCCCTCCGGCTGGGGCTCCAATAACGTTGCAGCTGGGAAGTGGTCGTAGGTGTAGGTGTAGAAACAGTAAACGTTCATGATGCTGCTGCTATGATGCTTTTCCAGCATTCGCTCACAGCGCTTGATGTTTCTACAGCTGTTTTTATGTTCGTTATTGCATCGCGCAAAATGCTCGTCGCTTCATATTGCTGGAAAGACGACCATCACACCAGCATCATAGAGGGGCTAATGAGTTTCTAATGACGCACGGTACTCTCGCCATTGCGAGAAAGACTGATAGTGAGATATAGCACTGTTCGGAGGATTTACGAGAACTTTTTGAACGGTCGTGTGCCAGTCGAATGATTTTCCGCTTCTGTTTGTATCAAAATCTCGTGAAAAACAGGTGATGAAGAATCAATACCTCTGTCAAAATAAAGTTTGTCAAAGAAAAGAATGTTGTCGTCGTCGTATTGTAAGACGCAAGATGTGTGGACTGTCATGCCACCAGTACTCACGGTAGAAATTTGGGTCAAGTTGTTGTGGTGGTTTCCTTCAGTCATTGTCTGTTGAACGAGATACTAGCTTCTTCTCTACGGTAGTCATAGGAGGTCATTATTCTGAAGCATTTTGCATGTGAAATGTGTGCCGTTTCAGAGTATTCTTGGAAACAAGTTATATCTCTGGAAAGTAAGCAGATTTCTAATTCCAAAGAGCAGATTTCTTCAGAAATGCATTGCTTCTGAAAATCGAATGGTCCAATTCAAATTAAAAAAAAAACGCAATACTTATGATTCCCCGAATCTATCCCACCAGCATGATAATGGAAAGTTTCCAAAGCGGCTTTCTCTTGTCAATTCCAACGCGGATTGAAATGAATTGCGTTTGACTTCTGGCGAAAACCTTCCCTCCCAAAAGGTTCCGAAAAGCTCTTCCCTTCGTCAGCGTTTTGGGACCGCCTTAGTCTCATACTCCGCACCGTCTGTCAGATTAGGGGTGTCGTGTGGTTCAGCTCAGCGCAAAGGAAAGTGACGTTTGATCCCGATCGTCCGATGGATTGGCATTTTTTCCCCTCTTCGGCTATATCACGCGCCCTAGATATCATTCCTCAACATTATAATGACAGGACGCTGGCAAAAACAGTACAAAAAATATCCCATGGCGCTAAAAAGCGCGTTGGAAATTCTTGCACTCCGTGGGGCTTGGAATGTTGTTGCGCAAAATGGAAAGTAGAGCCGAAGGTAGGTAGGACCTTTTGCCTTCTTCTGAAACCCAACCGCCCGGAGGGCTTTTCGCAAAACTCTCGCGCGAAGGCTCACGATCATGGTGCGTGTCCTCCCTTACGGTTCATTCTCTCCTCCTGAGCGCGGTTCAGGGCGTGTGTCGTTTTTGGAGGTGAAAGTGGCGTGTGTGTGTGTATGGCCAGCGAATGGGACAAACGCTGGCGTTGTGTCCGTGTGACCAAAAGTAGTCAGAGATAAGAAAACGGAAAGCAAAAATCGTTGGTTCGTCTGGTTTTGTGGGTAACGGCGTGGATAAGGTTTTGCCGGTCAAACCAACCCCATCCGCGGCACAGTGGTGGTTTTGTGGCTGGCCACCCTTATCCGTTTACTCTCGAATCAGACGTGTTTCCCTTTTCAAGTCAGTAGCTCAGTGAACCCGTTGATTGGGAGTTATTTTTGCGAATGCTGATAAGGATTGAAGCGGAAGTCTCTTATCAGAAAAACAATTATTTCTATCGGGATTTTGTCTTATCGCTGACAGTTTTGTATAAGAGATTAAGTCAATTTCTAAGCATCAATCCACAACACCTGTGTTTGATTCATTATTTATTGAGGCTGGTTGTAATTTCATGCTAAATTACAATTGCAAATATCTAAAAGATCCAAAAGGTTTAAAAGATCCAGAAGATCCAGAAGATCCAAAAGATCCAAAAGATCCAAAAGATCCAAAAGATCCAAAAACTCCAAAAGTTTCAAATGTTTCGGAATTTCAAAGATCCCAAAAGATCGGAAAGAAAATATCCTACTCGTTACGGTTCGCGATGAGGCAGCCTGCTGCAAAACTCGTTTCCGTCGAGCCAACACTTCATTCAGCGATTAATTACAAGTGGCGGCGGCCGCTCATGTGTATTAGCTTCCTCTTGCGAGTTCGTTTTGCATATTCAAATATCATTCGGTTTCACTTTTACGCGCGGTAGAGACCACTTTTATGCTTGTTGGCTGGCTATTGGCTTAATCGTTCTTCGAAGTCAAGGTGCTGCCCGTCGCTGTGCTTGCTTGCCCTGACTTGCCAGTCGCAAACATTTCAGTGGAAATCTCCCACTGCCTCCATTATCTGATTAGATCGGTGTAGTGATGGTCTTAACTGGCGCCTAACATTTGAAAATGCCACTCCTTCTCCGCCAGCAGAAACCGAGCGGTTGCTGTTTGTTAAGAATCCATCGGTCGTCTAATGGGTGCCCTTACGATGACTAATGAGCTTTATTTTCGTGCCGGTAGATTTTCTCGCTGACAGCTTCCGATGTTCCTGTTCTCTGCGTGCCGAAGGTCAAACCCGGAATTGCTTTAGAAATACTTTTGAGATTGGATTATGTGTTTGTGTGTGTGTCGAGCTACTTTCGGATCATATATGTATAGCATAGAATAATTCGATACACCTCGTCATGTACGCGTGTGTTGGTAGGTTATGATGAACACCGCAACCAGCTCGAGGTGGCAGAGCGTTGAAAGGTATCTTCAGCGGTATTAAATTTCGTAAATTCGACAACTACACCGCGATTCTCGAGTAGATAGACCCCCCAGACACCCAGACCACAGCGAAAAGGGTTGAGATTCCACTCGGCACGAAGGCAAAGGGATGCGATGACGGTGCGATGCTATAGTTACGACCAGGCATGGTTAACAGAAGAGCGTACGCTACGCCGGCTATTAATAGTGATATTTACAGCGAACGATAAATTATGCTTCCGCCGATGTACCCACACCTTCTTCGTGCTGCTGTTTTTTTCTTCTACCGTCGATTAGGAGGAGCGTCTTCCGATGAGTTTCATGCTGGTAATAAGAGGAAGCCTGTCTGCGGGTTTCTTGTGGAAACAGACGCTCTAAGAACGCTTCTGTACGGATGTGAAAGAATTGTTCTACAAAGCGGCGGGAGTCGCTGTAAAAGATAAAAGGCGAGGGACCGTGCCTTTGCTCGGCGGCACTTTGTTTGTGCAGACAATGTTTTTGTTAGTCTCTCTGTAGGATTTTCCTGTGTGTCTGTGGTGACTGTGGTGGAATCTCTTTCTTGCAGAAATTATATAAACATATTGTCCCTTGGACGACGATTGGAGTACGACTTTAGAACTAACTCGATTGATCGCGTCAAAAGCATGTGGGAATCTACATTCCATATATAGAATCTGTTTAATGTTTGCGTGCTGCTTTGCATCAAAGACCACTTCTAAGTCTGGGCGACGAGTTTTATTTTGTTTTATTTAATACTATAATCCACTATTTTATATGTACCATATGCATGCCAGATATAGTTCATTCGGGTTCTATTCAATACATGATGAAGAGGTTATTGCATGAGATGGTCCTCATGCACTGTGTTCTTCAATGTATGAATACATTAAATCTTCATCAGAATTTCCCACATAGCATTCGTTTGTAAGTGCGCAAATTGTCCATCGGCGGCTCTGTGATTGCGAATTAATAACAGACTCGCAGAGATAGCCGGATCTCGCAGCTACAAACTGCCCGACGAGTCGTGCCAGTCCTAAGCGGGATGGATTGTAGAGGATAGATTAATAGCTCTTTCCTGGGCAGCGGATCGTTTGCCGCCATTCTTGCGAAGCACCGGAAAAGCGCGACCGACCGAGCGATCCATCCCATCCATCCATCTTGGGCGGCCGGGAAAATTGATGGTGTCATGTCACATCTCCTCGCCCGAGAGAATTGGACCTCGGTGGGGGAAGAAGGTGATAAAAGTTTACACTTTGGCGCGGCGGTGTTGTTGTTCCATTCTGCGGGCATCAATCACGATATTGCGCGCGCGCCGTCGCCGCCGCCAACCAGTCTGGTTGGGACCCAACTTCCTTTGGTTGCTCCCGGTGTGTGTGTGTGACCGTTTCAAGTGGCGCGAAAGGCAACCAGAGAGGCGTTGCTGCAAATTGTTGGGAGGGAAGCTATCATCACGACGGTTTCGCTCGGCTACCCGGTCGGCGACGGGCCGGTCTGCTGTAAGACGTTTCAGCGCAAGAGGCTCCCGGAGGAGAGCAGGCTTCGATTCAATAGCTCAAGTCAACGTCAATTAAATGGATGCGATGCGCGAAAAGCGAAGGTAGGAGGGGATCGTCTCGATTGAGCCGCTTGCAAGAGCACATACCCCCCTGGCATATTAACCTTTACGGAACAAATGCGGTTTTAATTATCGGTTTAATGCTGTACGGCGAACTTGTCCCATGCATCATTCGCTTTCCACGAATGCAAAGCGCGCGGTACGTGCAGCGTTTAACTTATTTCACTGCAGCCGGAAATTGGCGTTGCATTTATTTCTAATAACCGTGATCATTCAAGAGTTGACAGCAGGAGCGAGGCTTTGCGCGCATCCATGCAGAAGAAGGTTGGAGCCGACGGGTCCGCGGCAGAAGGCTTTTCTTCTCCGTTTCTCGCTGCGAAAGTGAGACGTTTTAATGAGACGCTTGGGCTGTCACTTAGCAAATAGGCGCGAATAGACACGCGGCACACAACACACCAGCCCGGTTGCAGATTGTCATTCGTTTTGTCATCGCTGTGTCGTCTCCGGTTCTTCTGGCGGAGTGTATTGTGGAGACAGGATACGAAGACGACGACTGCGACACAAATCAGACTACCGTGTGGTTCGGTGGTAAGAGGTTGCTTTAACGAAGACAGATAACGTGTAATACCTCAGCTTTTGTGGACTAGCTATTTTTTGGCTGATGTACGTTGTTTTCCATTCAGCGTATTTGCGCTTTGAAGTGATGTACAGTAACTCCCCGAGATACGCGGTTAATACGTTCCGACGGAATCTGCGTATCTCGAATTTCAGCGTAAGTCGAATTGCATGTGACATATCGTTTATACTTCATGTTAAGGGATCCAGTATTTAGTTTTTGGTTCCAAATGACATTCTTCTTCGTTTTCCTGTTTATTTATGTCGTTGGATATTCAAATCAAATTTTAAAATTGCATATTTTTTGCGAAGGTCATACTTTTTGCGAACTGCTATCATTTTTTGTTACCCAAAGAATGTTAAACACTGCGAAAAAAACGGAACAGAATTGTAACAGAATGAAATGGTTCGTCGTAATTTTGCTTTGTTCTGACATCTCTTCGTGTTGCATTTGACAGTTGTCACTAGACGAACTCAAACCGATATAATAAACCATTATTCTGTCAAATTTGAAAATCCGCGTATCTCCGAATCCGCGTATCTCGAGTATAGCGTATCTCGGGGAGTCACTGTATCGCCTTTATTGGTGATCTAATCTACGCTATTAGTGCAGCTCATTAATACAGTTTATGGAGGTCAAAAAAATAAAATGGAATTAAAGAAAGAAGGTATCAGGAGATAGAAAAATATATTTTGAATTAAGAAGCCGTCCGGTCCCGGAGACGTACGCTGTAATGTTTGCTATCGTTAAGAAACCATGAATATGACTATTTTGAAATATTTTCATACAATTACGTAGATGCATATTCTGAAAAACAAAAAATAATATTTTCGCGGAATATTTATTCTGGAATTCCTAAATTTCTTAACAAATTCTTTACTAGTTCCACTTTTCTTATTTTATAGTCCTCATTGCATTAAATTTAACTCCTATCCAATATGCTTATAATAAATATGCAGCCTTATTAATTTTTGTTGTTTTTTATTCTCATTCGCAGGTAAAAACCCAGAACAATTCATCTACAAAATTAGAACAAATCTTATTTTGCGGTATGGTAAGCGTATGTAGCGGAGAAGAATATCTAATTGCAAAAATAATACCCTATTTGTACGATTTTAGCAGCTGATACCAAAGAGTATAGAGCTTGCAGTCAAAACGTGAGCGAACATGCCGGCACGCTCTCACTCTCTCTTTCTCTACCATGCTGCATTCATTTCGCGCTATGCATCGCTAGCGGAACACGCCGACCGGCGCACAAGAGCGTCTCTTTCGGACCGGCTCGTTCTTCCTTGTCATGGGGATGCATAATGTCCAGTGAACGTATAGTGAGGGCATTGATGCTGACAAACCCACTATCGAAGAAAGGATTCGTCCTCTTCTTTGCGAAACCCCCGTCCGCCGGTTCGCTTTCAAACAGCTGATCCGGCTGGTCGGAATTTTTGAAGCGTCCCTTTACTTTACAAGGGATGCCGCAAAAGGGTCGATCAGCAGGGCAGCAGCCGCAGTGTGGACAATGGTGCTGATCATCTCGTACATACCATCGAGTGTACGTGCGTTGTGGAAGGGTTGCATTTAACGCGAATCTCAATATATTTGTGTTGTTCTTTATTGCGGCGGGGTTCTCTTCAATTGTGATAAAACATGTACATACTTGGATTTTATTTTTCATTCCAAAGTGTTTGTGTGATGCTCTTCCACCCAGCGGCACCACATCGTCGCTTCAAGAACAAGTTTCATTTGAACGAAGGTGGAAACCAAAAAAAAGGAGCTTAGCAAAACAGACGAGATCAAAACACGAAAGCAATATGTTTTCATTTTCTACTCGAACGCAGCACATTTTCCGACGAGCGTGCAGTCTACATAGGCTTCTTGTTGTGTGTTTGTTTCACACGTGTGTGCCGCCTCTCCCACTACGCCGCGTTGCACTCATCTCAGATGAGGAGGAGATCATTAATTAATTATTATGGCCTTGTGTCTTTTCTGCTTCGCACGCTTTGTGTTTTTCTCGCTCTCGTCGTGTTGCCATGGCTAACGTGTGTGTGTGCTTTGAGCTCCGCTTCCTTCATTATGTTGTGCTGATTTTTCCGTTTTCGTTTTCCTTCGCCTTGTCTACCTCTCTACCGTGTGCCGCGAGTGACCTTGCTGTTTTTGCCGTGTTCGCTGTGGAGGGAAGATGCGCTGCGAAGAGCGATGGCGATAGTGAATGCAGTTTTTTCTGCACTGTGAAAAACTCGCTTTTGAAAGCTTGTACTGTGCTCTCTGTGTGTTTAGATCAGTCAGTCATTGGGTCGGTCGGTCAGTCAGTCAGTCAAACACGAAGATTACTCTCGTGAGGTTTGCTTCTGTGTATTCGTATGTTTTTCATTATGTTATCTGCTGTTTGGGCGTGACTTGTGTTCAGTTTTGCATCTCATTTCAAAATTTCAAATATAATTTTCATGAAAAATGCTGTATGTTTTTATTGAAATCATGAAAAAATACAAATATTAAAGGTTTCAATAGTTAATTAGTATTCTGGTAACATTTTTAAACTATTAAGAATACACATAAGCGATCTAGAGAAATGTTTTTGTCGGTAGGATTTCAACTTGTTCAAAGTTCTAAATTTCTTCTCACATTTTAAAGGATTCTTTTGAACTGAACACTACCCAAAACCACATGCGATTTTAAAGCTGAATCACACACCAGCTCAATGCCTGCAAACGTGGAGCAAATTTACGGCTGCCAAGCACCACGTATCCCTTTAATCCCATTTGTGACCCATGTCGGCCTGTGGCGCTCTTCACCACAACCGGGGGAGACAACATCCAGGAGGAGGACGTACATCGTGTTTTTGTGTCATATTTCTTTCTTTTATGTGACACTTCGACACCGTAAAACTCTATCGTAAAATCAAACACCTCGGGAGATATGGTCCCCCTCCAACCACAAATAATGCCCACCCTGGGATTTTGTGCCCGGAAAAGGAGCACTTGTCAGACCGGGAGAGGTCACCAGGCAACCAACTCCATGTTTTCCTTTTTGCAGCATCTCCACGTGTGATCTGCGATACCTTTTTGTAGTGGTGGTCAAACGGTGCGCCGAGAAGATTAACGAGATGGGAGGGGAATGTGAGTAAAATAATTAACCCGCGGTGATGGAGTGTGGATGAGTAAAAGAGAGAGAAAAAGAGGTTGGCTCGCTTAACCGCAAGCCACGCAAGAAGCGAGAAGAAGCAGCAGAAGACTCCTGACCGCCGGCACCTGACCTGATCGATCATAATTGGGGCTGCGTGATGCTGCGTTTAATGTCAAGCGTCGGGCTGGTGTTGTGCTTGGCGGTGTTCGAATGTGGGGAGTCTTTTTACGTTCAATCTTTTTTTTTATTTTACTTCTCTCGCTCCAGTGGGGGGTATTCTCATTTTGTATGATCTGCTTGTGCCGGAGTGTGTGTTGAGTGGAATCTAAGTCATCCTGTTGATGAGAGTGTGGAGCACAAGAGGATGATGGATTTATTACGATCAATTATGAACTTAGGTGGTTGATGCGTGTCGGACTCTGTGGTAGATTAAAGGAAGAAAGTTTCAAGTTGACTCAACTTGTTCAGATTGCACTCAGAAGTTCTGTAGGTCAAGTTTAGGCTCTTCGCAACACATGCTATTAATCGTGACAGCGTGAAGCGGTATTTAAAATCCAGACTTTTCTTCACAATTTTAGCTTGTAGTAGGTCTGTTTAGATCGTAGTATTGGGTCGTAAAATGTAGGAGAACGTCAAGGTTGAAAAGTCCACTATGACGATTTATTCCAACCCATCATAAATTCGACTATGCAATCTGCCTTATATTCATATTGGCACCGATACAGCAGATTTAGTTTTTGGCAATACGAGAAGTGAGACTACTCCAGTAAGGTTAGTTCAATCGTTTAGCATACATTTGCACCTCCATTTTGGTGACTTTTTGACGGTAAATATTCACTTCGTGTCAATGACACAGCCCTCCCCAGACTCCAACCCCTCGATTGAAGAATGAACTTCAATGTTTGGAAATAACCTTGCGGTTACCTAATTTGCTTAGGCGTACCCGAGTGTCGTTGGAAGAGAAAAGTCAAACGCTGGCAGTGCACTTTAACAAACGAAAAAAAAAACGCAAAATAATTGTTTAACTATCAAAACGCGCAATTTAAAGCGCTCATAAAATGCATTAATGTCGATTTCCGGACCCTTTAAAAGTCACAGGGTCGCGGGCTCTAATGACGGTGAGACCGCGCGGGATGTGAGATTCAACATAATAATGATGATTAGGAGCCCCACCGGGTGAGGCCGCCACCCGTTCATTAGGGCGGAAAACATCTCCATCCACATCCCATCCAGCCATGATAATCTAGCTTTTGCAATTCCTAATGGCGAAGGGGATTGGGGGGGAAAAGGGTACGCGATTTGGCAAAGCTCTTAATTTCATGCCCAATTTTTCATCTTCACGCTGCTGCTGCTCCTGCTGGTGTTGTGGTATGTCAGGAGAAAGCTGTCATTTTTTTCACCTTCCCTAGAGATAGGGGACTTTTTTGTGATGTTCCTGGTGTGATCTTTCATCGGTGGCAACTTCTCCAGCATGTCTTGATCGTCGGATTGAAGGAAAGTAAAGCCGGGAAAGATTTAATGGTATTATTAACGTGCAGCAGTCGAGCAGTTGAGATAAGTTTGATGAGTAGAAGTAGTATCTTTGTTTCGATTTAGGTGCTTGGGGAATGCTCCCAATGACAGAACAGAAGAAGTTTCGACCGTGAATTGAGTACACGTGCCGCTTCCTTATAATGACACTGAAGCCAGACATGCCAGGACGCGCAAAGAGCACTCCGGAGATCGAAACGATATTTATTGCACCGTCGCAACGACAGCGCCGTTCTTTTTATTTATGGAGTGTCCAATACACGATAGATGCGCACGCTTTGAAATTGCCACCGGAAATGGTTATGGCGCGAGAGAGTGGTCCCTCACCACCCGGCGCAGAAACTTAACTTCACTGGTGGTGGACGTAGCCACCACCTTCGCGATCGCATTATTTCTTGTGATTGCGACACGAAGTGGGTCATTGTTTCACGTTTGCCGTCGGCGACCCTGATGATTGTGGCGTGTCCATGCGCACAGAGATACATTTGTCCAGGCAATTGTCTAGCGTTCGTGTGGAACATCAATAATAGCTTCGGTGTTTCGATGTGCATTATTTTGCTGGTGAGCGCTCTGCACTGTCATCTGTTCCGTTTCCAATTCTGAGTCACCAGTCAATTTGTGCCATCAGGAAACTGATGGATACTTTCTCTACTACTGGACCAATAAGTTGAGCTGACGTAATGTTCTAATCATACTGGGCTAGAATAACTCCAAGAAGACAGTTTTCGAAGAAATTGTCTATATTTTGTACGTTTTCATATACTTTTTTTCAAAAGTTCTGACATTTACGTTTTCTGCTTAATTCTTCAGACTTCAATAGAAGAGGTTCTCGGAAGTTCGCGGCATCCTAGCGATTGTTTCCCTTCCGCCATTTCACTCTGGTTTTGAACGAAAATAAAAGACTTAACTGATGAACATCTGAGGAACATCTGATGAACATTAGATCATAATTAAAAAACGAACGTGCAAAGTAATGTTTGAAGACAGTTTCTTCCGTATGGAGTCGACTTTTACGATAGCTTTGGCCTGAGCGAACCAGATGTTCGTTTCGGCACGCTTAATAGCTGGTTTTAAATGCCTTTTAATGACCGTTTTTCATCTGTCCTCACGACATGTATCGTGACTGTAATGAGACAGCAGACAGCAGAAGAAATAGAATCCTTTTATCCGTTCAATCTCTCCCCTTTTTCCTTCTGCTCTCACCAGGAAGGGAGAGGTGCCTCTATACGAACTTTTTCCATCTCACCCCCCAATCGGTGGCAGTGGCGGCCACAGGCCCTTAGGTGTTCATCCATTTCTGATACTGCCTTTGCACCATTACTGAAGTCGACTACCGGCATAGCTGGCGGGAAATGGTTCGTGCGCGCGTGGTGCACATGTTTTGCAAACTGCGTTTTTGTAGCCGAGAGGTATCCGAGCTATCCCCCCGGCCGACCTCGATTTGTATGTTGCTCCCGTGCCGTCCCTTCTCCCATACTGCCCAGGGCAATTTCGCCAAAGTGTGCACTAACTCTGCCGGAGCGGTGTGGATTTATCGTATCGGCACTGGTCACTCGCCCAAGCGTCGATCGTGGGTGCGCAAGTGATGTAGATAAGTGTGTGCATGGGAAAGTTCGTCCGTAACTTTCTCGATACAGTGGCAAAGCATTGCTTG
The DNA here is from genome assembly GCA_000349145.1 of Anopheles dirus. Taxonomy (NCBI): domain Eukaryota; kingdom Metazoa; phylum Arthropoda; class Insecta; order Diptera; family Culicidae; genus Anopheles; species Anopheles dirus. The sequence continues at coordinate 3,323,575 of KB672802.1, read as the reverse complement.
GGCAGGAGAACAGTTCGTTCGTTCGTTCGCTCGCGTCATGGAAAATACAACAATTGGCTTAGTTGGACGCGCGCGCGCTCCGAGCACGTCCGGGCCCAGTGGAAAAGCAATCAACGGAGCGGCACTGGGGATAGATAGATAGCAACGATAGAAAGATGGATAGCGATCGTGTGCTATTGCGCGGGTAATGGAGTGTAAGTAGCTCGGCACGGCCGTAGTTTGATCGTCGTCGGCGCAGAGCGCTCCGGTGGCCCGTTGTCTTTAATAGACTTCATCAATCGTCGGGAAATTAACCCCCCAGGGTGGAAGAGGGATGTTAGAGTGCTGCTCCCTGGGACGGACAAGACAGTCAAGATGTGGTAAATGGTGTAACTCATTCTGCTGGCTACTTTCGTTGGGAATTATGAGTTACAGTAGCCTTTAGGTTATGTTTGTTCAAAGATAAAATTGAACAGCTGATTCTGTATGACGTATTCTGAGAGTGTTGTCCGTTACATTAATTGAATAAAAGATGTAAAAATGCTGTCAAAGAACTGTCAAAAGCTCTCCAAATATTTTAATACACTCGTTGGCCTACTCAAGCTCCAGTTTAATATACGAGATAACCCTATTCTATCTTCATTTCTTCGTTTCTTCATTGCTGACAGAAGATTATAAGGCAGAAATAAGCTCCTCAGTTCTATATCATCCAACATATCTAGGCTTGGTTCCCTTCATCATCGTGCCTTCGCTTGCAACCGTGGAAGAGAAGATCCACCCCTCTCCCGTACCGTCATGACTTATGGGTAGGGAGTGAAAAATAAAAGAAAATACTCATGAAAAGCTTCTTCTTCAGGTCGGCGCGCGAGCGATTATTTATTTCCCGCGGCACGCGTCAACAGTCACGATCTTCGCGTAGCCGTGGCAACCGGCCGAGCACGAGAGGATGGAAATGAAATACGGTAGCTATTTATGTTGGCCCTTTTGTTTTTCTTTCTTTTCAATTTCACTCGCCGGTGGTGCGATTTGTGTTTTTTTTTCCACTCACTCGCCACCATTTAGTCTATCGCGTATCTGAGGGAGGAAGGCTTAGCTTTCTTCACAGAGGTTATGTACACCACGGAGAGGCTTTTTATGCGGTCCAGGCTATGGTTTGCAGTAATTTAAACAATTTAAATTAATCTCCGTGCTCTGCGCAATGTGAATCGATGGTATGATAATCGTTGCTGCTCTCGTCCGTGATACCGCCAGGAAGGGGTTCGAGGGTTCGAGGAAGGGGTTGCAGACGTGTGGTGTATGTGTGGTGTTGAATAGTTGAAACAGCATGGATGTGTCGTTTTATAAAATGAATGACCTTTACCAATAAATTGAAAAGAAGACTTCATCAGTTCAGAGTATTTGACTTTATGCTTGTCTCACCGTAAACTCGTTTCGAACTGATTGGTTTGAGTAATGGGCAGAACATAATGGTACAAGCTTTAAAGTGGCAGTGGATTTCGTATGCAGAATGTCTGTCCTCTAAAATCCAGCACGTCAGTGAGTCAGCAACACTTGCAACACAGAGATTGGCCATAGCTATGCTCCATTCGGTGGAGGAATGGAATGTCCTCTACGCTATAACTATAAATTAAGAGAGCAAAACCAACTTTTTTGTCAGACACACTGCAAATTGTATTCGCATATGGATTAGCTGTTGTAGTTCCTTCTGTGTACAGCACCAATGTCCAACGCAACCAAATCGCCTTTGGAGGCATTGGTGGACAAAGAAAAATTTCTTTGTGTACAAAACGTGTAGCACCCATACATCTCTGCTGGGTAACATATGTCTACTTCGCATTAAAATTTTTCTCCTAGACTTTTGCGGACATACCTCCTCAGGAAGGCAAGCAAAAGATTGTTCATCGAATTGCTAGTTCAAAGTCTAGATATTCCTATCCAACACATTTTACTTCTCGATGCGGACGCAGCAATAGGATGTTTATCATCACGGCTTCTCTGTCAATCATGTGATCATTATTGAAATGATGGAGACCGTTTGATCTAGTGCTGAGGATCGATCCAATGTAGTCTGTTATGCTTACCAAATGTTTATGATTTCATGAGCTGCTGTCCGATGCAAAAATGCTCAGTTAATGTTGTGTCTGAAAGATTCCCCGCAAGTCTCGTATTGTTGATTTCAATTATACTGTATGAACTGGGCGTTGAGTCACACGCGGAGTAAAAAGGCGTAAAATGCATACTGTTGTTCTCGTGATAAGCATTACCAAACCCACCACGCCTGAGTTTGAAACCATTATTTCGAAACGTTTGCTACACATTGTGCGACCTTGGTCGTAGCATCCGACACACTCGCAGGCGGAAGTTCAGTAAATCAATCGGTAAATTTGTTTCACACCCTGCAACCAGAACTCACAGTCGCCATCCATTTGTTTCACTCGTTTCGCAACTTCAAGCTTCGAATTCGGCGTTCTGGGTGTCAAATGTCCCCTGGATTTAGCTAGCAGCAAGCAAATTCATTGTCAATCAGTGCTAAAACAATTTGTGTAAACCGTTTTACGACGGCGGTGCAGCCGATTGGCCTTGATTCACTTCAATAAGCATACATCAACATTGGCAGGGATGCGATGCACTCGACATTTGCAAGTGACATTTCAATTGTCAATGCCGGCGTTTGTAGGCGCGCGCGCTCGTGGTTGTACACGATGAGTTAGGGCACAATTGGCAACAAAACTTATTTTGGACAATGGAGTGATACACGCGGCGGTGCTTTGCAAGGTAGGGTACGCTTGATTTGTGTTACAAAATCGATTTGCTTGTTTCCTACTTTTAAGGAGAAGCTTTGGTGTCTGAGCTGTGGTGTCTGTCTGTGCAGGTGTCGTATTTTCAGTGAGCGGGCAGCTATTAAATCATCCATCAAGTTGGTGAAGCACACACTGTACGACTAGACGCAAAATCGTCTTTCCAGGAACAGAGCTGAATATCGTTATAGATATTCTCTCCTTAAAAGATATGTCATAATGTGATAGATGCTGTCAACATAATCACAGATCTTCATCCCATAGCTAGTCTCCGGTTCTGAGAAACTTGTCCTCTAGTACTACTCAGGTCGTCAAATCTAAAATTACGTCAATTAGTCGCTTTCCTGGAGAACGATCGATATGCCCAAAGCACAAAAAAAACACAATGGGTCGTTTATCTTCATTTCAACGATATCTCTATCGTTCCTCAGGAACATCGTGGATTAGCCAGTGGAGCAAGCAGGCATCTTTTTCCGTGCGTTGCTCGATTGAAACGAAGTGTGTCTCTAGGGTGCGAGATCGTGCGATCGCCCAAGAGTGCTACGGAAGGTCTATTATGGGTACGTAATGTTGTCGTGCCAAAAGATCATCGTCTATTATCGTTTTCTCCCCACCCATTCTCTTTACATGGGAACGCTTGTCTCGGGGGTTGGTGGTGATGAATCGATTGGAGGAGAAACTGAGGATCAGTTTAGGCTATTCTTTGATGGCGGCACGATCTTCTCTTTGCAGATCGTGGAAGGTTTTGAAATTAAATTTTATTTCACTTTCCATGTACCCGACAATCGATTGATGATCGACGCGATCTTCTTTGCCCCGTGTGGAAGATGATTTTGGCATCTTCTCCGAACTCTTCCCATCGTACGATCGACAAAAAGTCCGGAAGCTAAATTGTGCAAAGCAATTACCTATTACCGTCGGCGGTGTATGTTGTGAAAGCCCCATCACTGTCGTCGTTCTTAATGCAGTAGGCGATTAGAGGCGGCAGACTCTTCGCATCCGCGAGGGTCAAGTTCGTGATACTGCTATTACCGGAGCTACTCGTCCTACCCGTTTTAAGTTTCCATTTCAAAAATTTTCCCAAACCACATCTCTACTTCGTCCGTCCGTGAGACGATTCGGGAGGGAATTTCACTGCAAAAGGTTCCGAGTCGTGCCTTCGTGTAATTAATCTCCCTCAGTGGTGGATATTTTGAATTTGCAAAGCTCTTCCTCCGCCCACGAGGGAGCATTAACGATTTCAATTACGTTCGAGTCATCCATAAGCGCACAACCACAGTTCTGGGCTATCGTTAATTATTGCCTTCAGTCGTATCACATTCATCGAGGCTTCATTTTTCAAAACTTCCCGATGGTTTTACGCGATTATTGGCGTTTTCTCTTCCACGGGATAATGTCTTATTTAAAAAGGAAAGTCCTCTCCGGGTGTGCATTGCAATGAGGGATTTGCTGTAGGGAGGGCTATAATTTTACCATAATCTCTCGTCTGTAAGTAAGATGATGAGCTCGAGTTGATCATTAGTCCTGCTCTGTAGGAAGCGCAAATACAGTGATTGATTATTACTGAAGGGTATATGTCTTGTGGTTGATGTTTTTTTCGAATACACCCGATTGGAGTATAAGTATAGCAATGTATGCAGGATTCGAACCTACGTTGCAGCTGTTGTCTGAGATTTCATATGTGTTTACCTCTTTGACAACGACTCTCCAATCGCTCTATGGCATCATAACTCAATGCCATTCATATCACCGCTGTGTTTCGCTTTTCGTGTTTCTATAGACACACTTTCGAGACACCACTGTACGTTTCATTGTCATTCTCGGGGCAGCGAATGTTTACCGGAACGACCAGATACGCATGAACCTAGGATGCCATGCACGAGGGCCGTACACACGAGAACGTACGTGACTCCAAACGTTGGACCGACAGGCCACAAGTCAACTCAAAGCATAAGCCCCCCTTCTTCCGTCGGACATCCGGTGGAAGTGTCTCTAATCGTGCATGAGGCTAATGGGTCGTCGCTTGACAGCTTTCATAAACAAATGCAAAAAGAAATGACGAAAGAACGCGGAGCAGGTGACATACACGCGCGCTCGCGAACCCCCCCGATGACGGGAAGTGGAGAAGGTCGCGTTTGTTGGCGTCCGGGGGTCGTTCTGTCAACACCCGAGTAATAAGGTAGCACATGATATTGAATTAAAGCTAGGGGCGGTAGGTTTTAAAACATTAAATTGACGGGCATGCCTCAAGGCGTGGAAACAATGTTGCTACTGCCGCTTACCTGCCCATCGTACACTCCGTTGCCTTTCGTAATTTAAAGCGTAGCATAAACATAACAATCGATGCTCGGCGGCGGGTGGACCACCCTGGATTGCGTAAGTTTTTCTCTTCCAGTGCTATGATGGGACCTGTCGAACGACGGACGAGATAAGTTGTTACTTCATTTCACCAACCTCCGAAAACATTCAAACTTCTCGAAGGCGCCTGACTGGGTGGAGGGCCCATGGGACACAATGACTTTGAAAAACGTGGTTGGCGTTGGAGAGAGGAGGTCCCCTTTGGAAGAAAACAATGGAAAACGCGGGAAATGCTGTCGAAGGAACGGCGCTAAACACCACTATCGCGCAGTTGAGTTGTGGCGTCACTACTGTGTGTAGTGCGTAACAGTGATAACGGTACATTCTATTGAGGGCGGACATGTTGGATACTGTCCCATCACTCCCCGCCCACCCTAATAACATCTTTTTGGAGAGCTTTCCTGTCCTGAAGGTGGGCGTTTTGCCACATTCTTGAATAGGCCTCGGCGTTGATAGATATAGAGGTGAGGCCTGCGATATAAAAAAGTAGGGTCGATGAAAAGGAAAATTACCAGCGCCAGTGCATAAGAATCTTACACTGGAAATTAGGCCGCAAAGCCTCAGGCAGCATACACGAAGTCTGCATTGTTTGACATAAAATGGTTGCTCGTGCTGCTGTTTCTGCGTGGGTGACGCTGAATTGTACAAGATGTTGTTTTTCAGAGTGCTTTGTACATCCAGGCAAGAAAGCGCAATGGCGGCAATTGCAAGACGTCAAAACGTAGAGGTGTTATTATTCTGTGACAGCATAATTGAAGAGTGTCGCGTAATGTGCAGTAACAACAGCATAGGAGAGACAATCAGACCTTTTGATGCGTTTAAAGATATATGTGTAGGCTATAGACGTTGGTGTTTGTGGCCTAGCTCTTTTCACAAACATTGACTGTTGGCTAACCCTACGTCAGATACATTAAAATCAATGAGAAGCATGTTGAAATTCGTACGTGTTGAGTCCTATAATGGCTTCAATTGGCCTGTCATTTTGTGAGCGTAAAAAAATGAAAAATATGAAACCAACTGGAATCAACTTGTAAATTATATAGATGTTCCGTCATCCTATAGTCCAATAGTGTAATCGACTACTGCATTCCAAACTTCTACGAAAATACACTTCGAAGTCCTAGTTGACTACAGAGTTGACGTTACGTGGAGAAAGCTTACCGCAGTCCAGAACAGATAAGATCAAGCAATTGAAGCACGGTGAATGTCTTCGCTTTTTTGTCGAATGCCAAGCCTGCGGGGGACACCAGCTAGCAGCAACACAATTTCACCTCCATGAATTATACTTGCCCCTCGAGGGCAGAGGCGGGACATGAGAGAATTTTTCATTTCCTTCCATCCAGCAACCCCAACGTGTGCTTTTATGCATTCCAGCTGCCAGCCACAAGTGGCCCAGAGGTCCCAACTGAGGCGAAAAGTTCAGCTGGAAAGAATGCGGTGAGGAGGATAACTTCAAACTGCGCCTGCCGCAAGTTTCGGCATGCAATGTAACCCCCCACTACTCACACATTAACCCATTCGATCCGATGCCAACATGATGAGGGGGCTGCGCAACATACGGTGCCAATTTCCCACCGCGGCACGTCAGGGGCAGATAGATAAAACGGCGAGCGCGCGCGCTCTCGCTCTTTTCCAATCGTGGCGGGTGGCGTGTGGAAACCCGCGAACTTCAAGAACCATTCGCATGCCGCGCATATGGCGATTTAGCAATTCCTCATTTTGTTGCAGCAGCACCATACACATAGGGGGGTTGGTACCACCAAGCTCCAAACACCTCCAGGTGGTGCTGTGCCAATGTGACTGCGTGCTAATCGTGAGCAATAATGGTAGTTGCGGAAACTATACGCGCGGCAGTGAGGCAGTCCAACGCGCTAAATAAGCTTTTACCCCAAAGCGAGTATGTGTGTGTGTGCGCGCTGAAAGACTGTCGAATACAAAGTGCTATTCGCGCGGGATCTTACGCGAAGATAACAGGAGTGTGGTGGTGTGGTTCGTGGTGCGACATTTGAACTCCCATTTGTTTCGTATGAGCTTGAAGAGTGTAGGAGCACGTGGATGGAAAAGTTGGCCGTGGTTCTTGTAATATACTGGTGAAAACGACTTTAGAAGGGAAAGCGTGCATTAGATGCCTCCGGGTGTGGATGAAGTTTGCGCAAGTATGCGAACCTGTGAGACATTAAATATGAGGTGCATGTTACGGCCATTGATGCATTGGGAATCTAAAGGTGTTAATAAATATTAAATTGAACGCTTCGAATGCCCAGTCGATGCATATAGCGTGAATAATGTAGCATTCATTAAAGAGTACTTCATGACCCATAAGGGTGGCTTCTTCTGACTTAAGCATCACATGTTGTTGTTTTCTTGTCGTCATACGATGAGATGATTCAGACATTGATTCAGACATTGCGAGGTTCACGGGTGTTTTCTGACACATGGGCTGCTCATCACGGGGAGCGCTCTCTGTAACTACACCACAACACATCAACTATCACATTCGTTTGTCCCAACCGGGAGAGACCGAAGAACGCTCAACTAGCCTGTCTGCCATTATCGCTAAGGTCTGAAACGCCGGTCGCATGTGTTGGAAAGCGTTTCAATGCCTGCCTGCGTTTCAATGCAAGCTGTTGTGACGCAATCCGCTGGTCCGGCTTCTTGGCCAGAACCTTGCATGTGCAACCCTTTGTTTGTCGAATGATATGGCAGTAGATGTTTGGGTCGAACTCCGTACTGCTGCCGTGGGCAAAGACACAACCACCTCCTCCAGGTCACGGAAGGCATTTGCCGTGCGAATTGTGTGAGACCCTTATCACGGCACCGGGATCTTGCTGGTGTAATTAAAACGGTGTTGTGTACACTGGGTCTGGGTCACCACCAACGTTTGATAGTAGTGTCCTCAGCCCTTCCGATGCGGTTCTTCGCAGAGAGCAGTCAGGGGAGAGTAGTAGTGCACGTGGTGCTGTGCTCCCGTACTATTCTCATTTTATTAGGTGATACACACAAACACACTAGCTGATGGCGGACGCAACGTTGCTTATCGTTTCGATAAGCGCGAGCGAGTGAGTAGGAGAGATAGCTTGGTGGGAGCACTCTGATAAGAATGGGATCGACCATGCGAAGCGAAACTGTTGGATCGTTTATACCCAAAGTTCTGTGCGGCGTAGGGTGTACTTAAAATCAAGCTGTCGACAGGATGAGATTTCATAACCTCTCACAACCGTTCGTTTTTGATCCGCTGATCTGTGTGTAAGTATTAGGTAGTTCGCAGCACAGTGTTCAATAGCGCGTAATAGTAGTGTGGAGTTCGATGTGACTCACCGTGATCGTTGATGGTGGAGTGATTTTGGTGGGAATTTCTGGGGATTTCGGTTACTGCACTCACCTGTGGGTAAACAAATATCGGCAAGACACCCACCCACCCAACCTGTGTGTCATTTTGTGGCGTGAGTAAACCGTGTGTTCGTGTGTGTTGTGACCTCATTAAACTCAGGTGAAGCGAAAGTGAGACAACAGTGGCACATGCAATTATTCGCAATCGCAGATAGGACGAAGAACAGAACTCCAAACGTGCCCGGTAGACGATTGGTTCTTTCGACACTTCCACCATTCGAGTGGTGACTCGGCGTCCCGTTGGAAAGACCGGTTTGTTGCTGGCTGAAGTCGGTGTTCTCTGCGTTGTTGTGGCTGCTAAATGTCGTTTCCGAGAGGTAAACGTCACATCGTGACGCGGACGTTGTATAGCTCTCTTTTCCCCTCGTGATGTGGCGTACGTGCATAATTCCCATGGTGGCCATGGGGCTGATGATATCTCACGAGTTTGCTTGAACGGAAAGATCTCTGATACCTCTCTGCTCTTTGCAACGGAAAGCGCCACACGATGACGGGAAGAAATATATCGCTGGTCACCAAATATCGATTACGATCTAAAACGAAAAGAGCGAAGAATGAGATGTCAGAAAAGGTAGTCGTATCTCGTCGGGTGCCAGGTAGCTTTGGGAGTTATTGCGTGAAAAACTTTCTCCATTCGAACACTTCCAACTAATAATCGCTTGATCACTCTATCAACACTGCATTATAATAGTAGGCACCCGATAGGTTCCAGCGGGAGGATGAAGTCTTTCCAATAAAGCCCATCGCACACAGTGTGACTGGTGTCGACATCTAGTCTCGATGATCCAATGATTCATGTTTTACAAATCTCGAAACTGGACATCGCTTCGAGCATGGATATTGTTCGATGATCCAAACACGTGTCAGGGGACACTGAACTTGGCCGATCTCCGTTAACGACCTGCCGTGACTTGCTTGCTGCCAGGCACGACATGGTTCACACACGTGCGGGGTGCACACTACACACGGCGTTACTTGTTTCCGAAGATCGTTACAGGAAATAATGATCCACCACCACATCCCAAAATGTGGATTATGCATAATGTGGGGCAGAAACGCGCGCGCGCGCTGCGACGCTGTTGTCATCACGGTCCAGCATTCGACAGGTTTCGGGCACGGCTGTGCCCCCCCTGTACGCGTTGGTGACGAAGGACGTACGCACGCGCGACAGATTTGGGGCCTCCCGGTAGTGTAGGTGGATGCTGAAAAGAGCATGTACGAGAGGCGTATAATTTCTACATTTCAAGCTGTAGATGTCACTAACCTCAAAGGCGGCGACGGCGGTGGCAACCATATGGTCGGATTGCGTGTGACGTTTTGGCGCGGGAATGACTCACGTATCTCGGTTGGCTGTGTCGTGGCGTTTGATTGTGGTTTCCTTCATTACGCTTTGTTTGTCATTAAAATTATGATCTGTTGCTCGGGATAGTTTTCGGTAGAAGGGGGAGGGGGACTATTACACGAGATTGTTCTATGGAGGGTGGCAGATCGGACGATGACGCTGTCACTTCTAGTCCATCTCCTCATTTCGAGATCCAAGTAGCTCATGCCGTGCTTTGTTTTTGTTTCTTTTCAATCCTCCCAGAGGTTCGTGCGGATAACTCTCAGCTCAGCTCTAAATTCATCAGTTGAACCTTCCCATCAGTCGGTGTAAATTGACCTGCCAGTCGATCGGACACACTTTCTCGGGGTACATTCGGCTGGAAGCAATGCATCATCAACGCTGAGGCAAAGCAAAAGCAACAAGCGCAGGAGTTTCGTGACGGAAAAACGAATCCATCCCGACAGGTGCTGGGAGGAGAAACCCCTCAGGAAGTCATAGCGGGATCCGGTAGCATACTACGCACTCGTCGCGAAGATGGTGGACTACTATAAAGTTCTGGACGTTTCCAGGACAGCAACAGAGGCTGAAATCAAAAAGGCGTAAGTCTGCTGAACCCTTATCAGTGTTGTGTGTGAAAGACCCTGTGCTGATAAAAAACTTCTCTATTCCAGATACAAAAAACTAGCGCTCCGATGGCATCCAGACAAAAACCCGGACAACCCAGAGGAATCGAACAGGCGGTTTAAGGAAATTTCGGAAGCCTACGAAGTATTGTCCGATGGTGAGTGTGGCAAGGCGGTCGTGTGTGCCGAAATTCTTTACCGGGGGGGTTGTTGGTATCTCTCAGAGGAGTGAAGGCGCACAGACTAATTTAGGCCCAACAATGCGAAAAATCGATCCCTACACTGGAGGTGGTTTTCATGAGGTTATGATTTTTTTCGCCATTAGCATACAAACGACACATCTACGACAGTCGGGGCACGCGGAAAGGTGCGCCCGGTGCCGGTGCCGGCACCGGCAGCTACACCGCCTTCACCAACCGCGACTACAGTCGCAACGGGGGCTATGACCATTACCATCACCATCATCGCTACGGGACGGCCGGCAGCCGGTACGGTTCCGCGACCGGTGGTGGCCGGGAGAACAGTAGCAGCAGTCGTACGTTTTCGTTTCGAGGATTTTTTGAGACGACGCCGTTTTTCCGCTTCTTTGGTAGAGTTGTAGTTGTTGTACATTCTTTATGCGTTTGTGTTTTTTTTTTGCCTTGTTCTTGAGCTTTTCCGCATGCAAAAACTCTACTACCAACTCTACTACAAAACTCTACTACGTCAGATGGGGGCGATTTAAGTGATGCATACGAGTGAAACTGCTGCTGGCTACTACGCTCTTTACTCGCTACTTTTTGAAAGTGCAGACCCTCTCTTCTTACTGTAAACCCATGCAAGCTACTCGTGGCGATGTAAGAGGGAGAGCGTATTGCGTGTGTGTGTTCCGAGTTTCGAACAAATGACTAATATCGTGTGGTATTGACTATGTACTAACTCTGATAATCGTACCGCGCCACGAACAAGAATGTGTGTGTGGCTGTGTGTTTTTTTATCCCCATGGAATAACCTCAAAAGAGCTTTTATGTGACTACTATCGCCGCTGGAAGCTGTGTTTTAGGCGCAATTTGATATGCGACAGGAGGGCTTTGTGCAACATTCTCCTATTGTCCGTAACTTGAACTAACCCCTGAAGTGTGCTTTAATTCATTCCGCTGTGGTTGTGAATTGTGAAGAAGTGTCTAATGATTTCTTTTCTTTTAATCACCGCAGAAAAGAAACGCCGCATCTACGATCAGTACGGCAAGGATGGGCTGATCAACAATGGCTCCGACCGGTACCATCAGAACACGCGGCACCGGCGACACAACGGCAGCAGTGGCATGGACGAGTTCGAGTTCTTCGGCTTCCCGTTCACATTCCGCGATCCGGAGGATGTGTTCCGAGAGTTCTTCGGCGGGTCGCCGTTCGATGAGCTGTTTAGATGTAAGTATTGAGCTGGGTGTTGCGGTTTGAAAACAATCCGGAAAGTTTAACGCGAATTCTGCGGGTCATGACAGATCGTTTGCAGTCATTGCTGTGATATTTGGGGTGATTTTATCATTTATTGCAGCACACAAAAATTCCCGAACGGAGTGAAATGATTTTGCTATGTTTTTGTTTTGCTTTTGTAAAATTTGACATCTTGCAGGGTTTGCCTCCTGACATTTAAACTGTTGTTAAATTATTCGTTATTTCTTATTTGATTCTGATGTTTTCCCCGTGTGGTTATGAATTATAAAATAATGTTCTAACAGTATGTATATATTTTGAATAATACACTCCACGCCAAATGTGTACTAATGTTGAAACTCTAACTTTCTTTGTTTGAAACTAGTATTTTATGCATCAATTTATTTTTTTTCCATATGAACAAATACATGTTCTTCGTTCTACATGTTCCCGAATAATTGCTCGTTTTTAACAGAGATTGTGAATTCATGAATTATTGAATTAAAATTAAATTATCTTTCAATGCTCTCTCAATGCCTTCGCAGTAAGCCAACCTGCGCACCACCACAACGGTCGGCGGGCGAACGGCGCCACCAACGGGCACCACCATCACCACCAGCGACACTCGCACCCGCAGAACGTCATCTCGTCCCCGTTCATGACGCCGTTCATGAGCATCAACCTGATGGACGACTTCTTCAACAACGGGCACATGGCACAGCGGAGCGGCGTCAGCTCCATCTCCGAGTTCAGCATGGGTGGCGGCGTGGGCCCCGTCAAGCGTACCTCCACCTCCACCACCTTCATCAATGGCAAGAAGCTGATGACGAAAAAGTAAGGGCCACTGCTTAGACACTGTTTATCTTTACATCGATTGGATTTTTATTAACGTTTTCTCTCTTTTCGTTTGTTCTTTGCTGCGCGCAGGGTGTTCGAGAACGGTACGGAAACCATCATGTCGTACGAGAACGATGTACTAAAATCAAAGACTGTCAATGGGGTCGCTCAAGCTATACCATACAACCATTAATTCGCGGAGAAATAATAATAATATATGCCCCTCTGCTCCCTTTTCCTCCACGTCCGGCAGACGGAGAAGGTTTCGTGAGGAACGGAAGGTCAAGCTGGGCTAACAAACAATTATTTTTTTCTCATAGCTACCGAAAGCTTAGGATTAGCGATTACACATAATAATTATGATTAATAATAATACGTGCATTACACACGGAGCAGACGAGGGGAGCAGCCGAGCGCGGCGCCGAGGACTGGTCGTGGTGTTATTGCAAAATTGCACGGCTCGAGGGCGTTTGTAATCGAGAGCTGAGATGTTTAGGATCCAAACGATAGCAGCGGGGCTAGGAAGGCTGTAGTTACAACGATCGCTACGGTGGTGCACTATGAGGAAGAGGCGTGTTTTGCTTGATGAAAATTGTAGTCAAACTATTTTGCTCCTTTATTTTCATTCAATTCGTTTCGTGTAAAATCGAAGATGAAAAAGCACTGAACGCGGCGACTACAGGAGTAGGAAAGAGCCACACATTTCACGGTAATAGCCTGGAACAAAAATTACTATTGCGCACTGGAAAAATATTTTAATGAATTCATACTGAGCACAGGGGAAATTTTAATAATTCCAAAAAAGATTTAAAAACGATTATAATAATATAACGTCAATAGTAGGAATGAAGCAAAAAGAAACGAGGTCGAATTAAGAATGAACGAGTTGCCCGGTGCGATTTTATAGAGGAAATGAATCGAACTAGAATTGAGAAATGAAACCAATCAGTTTCTACGTTGGCTGAACAACAGATGTATGCCATTTTTGCCTTTCCTTTATCTTACATGCGTTCTCGCTAAATTTTCCCCCCCCCCCCATCAAGTGACTAAATTTTGTCTCTGAATAACAATTTTTGCCTGGGCTAATGAACTACAGACGAGCAAAATTGACGGCAAAATTTAGCTAACAGTTGTTTTATGCCCGTAGACTGCGGGAAAGTTTTATGCCTGCGGGAAAGACGGTTTAGTTTTGAGATTTGAACCCACAACCAGTGGAGTTTAGGAGACCCACGTTCGCCCCGAAATTTAGAAAGATCTATTAATAGTCGGATTTTTCATGAGCTCGTTTCCTGGATAAAACGGATCGTAAAACTATTTGAACTGCTTTTCATTTGCTCCTTGAAGTGAAACGAATTAAACCACACGGGAGGAGCAGGCTCTGACAGTAATGTACGAATTCCGCGTTGAATTGTCACCGTGTATAGAAGAAGCAAGCTCTGCCCCGCTGTGTGTGAGGTGCCCGGAAGTGTGATGCGTACGTATACCTTGTAAAATATGTTCATTTATTAATAATGTTGTGTATTTCGTTTCGTTGGCGTACTTTCGAGGTTAGGATTTCTGAGCTTATTTTGTTAAGCAGAGCCAACCCCTAAACAAAAACACGTAAGAAGCAAACACCACTTGTACACGACGCAGAAACACACACACACACACACACACACACATACACACACACACAAGAGTAGCATCCGGACGAGGACCCCGGCGGGGGTTGGTGATCCGTTGACGATGAGAGGCAGAAAATATAGAAAAAAGCGAATATCTTCTGGTTCGATTTCTCGAAGTTTGCTTTTCGTTTGTTTTGGGTGAGTATTTTTGTTTCTTTTTGTTGTGTAATTTAACCCGTTTTTCGATGAGAATATTGTGCGAGGAAGGTTTATAATTTGTTCGGCTATTATTTTGCGTGTGTTGCTGAGTGCGACGACAAGTAAAATTAAAACCATAGCATATACAGGACTGCGTGCGGTAGGATTAAATTAGCTAAGTGTGCACCGATCAACGAGGAAGAAAGTGAGAGAAAATGGGAGAATGAATGAAGAATGATGAGGAAGAAGTGTGCTGCTGAGATGGTGTTGTAAAGAACATAACAAAGTAGTCGATATTAACAAACAGATAAACAGAAAATCCATATTAAAGTGTAGATTATCTCTCCCCCTCGAAGTATCTGCCCCGTTCGCGCAATTTTCCTCTCCGGTATCGACGGTGTTATTTTGCCCATTCTTGGTCACGCCGGTGGCGAATGTTTTGCTAGGCTGACAATATCAACTATCCAAAGACCCGAATTCGTAAAAACAGCGTGAAAAACTTTGTTTCTAGAACTAAAGTATCAGCATCAACAAACAGCAAATATATAACAAATGTATCAGAGCAGCGTAAGCAGCAGCAAAAAGAAAAACAAAATAACGCCATAACAGATAAAACACCTAAATAATAATAGAAATGCAAGAAAGAAACAAACAAATTATGAAACCAATCGGTATGTGTGTGTGTGTCTGTAACAAAGTAACAAAAAAACAAGAAATCATGCAGGTCTGGACAGAGGCAGTTAACTTGTGTAATCAAATGTTAAAAGAATTTTGACAAACACAATATTGAACACGAAAGCAAATATCACAATTCTCGTGCAAGTAAATAGAAGCGCAGAGAGAAGGGTGTTACAATTACAGTAAACCAGAGGGAGAAAAAAAATCAAATGCAAATATATAAGAGATTTCCGACATTTGCGAGTTCTGAAGCACGCGTTGAGTAAAAAAACCCTGTTTGTGTGCTCTTCTTTGTACTGTGAGAACTTTCTGTTTAGATTTCTAATGTTGGGCTTTCATTTTATGGTTTCCGAAATGGGGTCAGCATTTTGTTTTAACTCAAAGTGTAGTTCCAGTTTGAGATAGTTTCGTTTCTTTCGATTAATTTGCTCAAAAAGCTGGATGGATGGTGGTTTGATGGAACGGAAAGTGAATCGTGGTGCGTATACCGTGTGTAATGATGGCATGGAATGGTTCTTTCGGGAAGATTAATTTAAATTAATCTTTAAATCTTTGTGCTGTTTTTTTGGCTATAATGGAAAAGATGTATCAACCAAAAATCAAAGTGTGGACTGAGCGTCCTTACTAAAACTCGGCCCCGTTCTTCCTGTCAGAGTCACAGCGTTTTCAGACGTTCTTGTTTTATTCACTAGAGACATTGCTAAACTTACATGCGAAAATTCGATTATCAGTATTATCGGCATTATTTATAATTACAATTCTGAATCCGATTGAGCCCCGCCGGGTGTTGTTGTGGCAGGAATCTGGGCTCGATGAATACCGAGAGAAAGAGGGAGAGAGCGAGCGAGATGCTCCTGTTTTTCTCGCATCCCAGACCCATAACATGCTAAAATAAAGCTGGGGAATCGAGTCCGCGTTGAGCAAGTAGACAATATTTTTCTGGTCATTTTAAACTAAAACACAATGAAGTGGAAAGGAACTGTAAACGGATGGAAAATGAATGAAAATGGAGTAAAATCGATGGTCAAGAGTGTCTCTCTTTCTCTCTCACTCTCGTGCGCTCCTTCTCTCGCCCTATAGGCTATGCGCTGCATCCCTGTAGTGGGCGGCGGCAGGACTGCAACTGCGGCGACGAGGGGGGGGGCGACCGTCGCGCATTACTATCTTCGCGCGTACGCGGACACATATTCGCGCACCTTCGCCTGGAAGCGCTCTTTGTCTTTGGAATACTGTTCCGCCGCCTCGATGTTGAGCGGATCGTCAAAGTTCAGCAGGTCCTGAGCGTGGGTATTGGGAGAGCGTGAGTTTAAGTGTGAACCGGGGCGAGCCCTTTAGGCCGGACGCCGATATACGTACGGTGAAGAGTGAGTTCAGGCCCCAGATGACGTCCTTGAGGCGCCGGGTTGGTGCCCATCCGAGCCCGTCGATCGAGTTGAGCCGGAGCAGCGAAAGGCAGATGTCACCGTCGACGGATATGTTCGGATGCCACAGTTTGGTCAGGCACTTCACCTTCGGTGGCTGGAGGGGACGATGGAAATGGCTTTGGTTAGTTACTCAACCGGTTTCTCCACACACCCCGACGGGAAACTCACCGCCATGTTGTACTCCTCCGGCACGAGTATGCTGAACTTGAAGCGTCCACCGCACCAGAAGCCCTCGTTCGGGCTGATGACTAGCGTGAACTCGCTCAGCACGTTCGGATCGTGGAACGTCACCTTGCAGGTGGTCGGCAGGTTCTGTTCCAGCTCCTGCACCTCCTTCACGAGCAGAAACTCGCGGATGGATATTCGCTTCGGTGCGTCGGACAGCGCACCCGGGACGGTGCCTCCTCCGGTGGTCGTGGACCCACCGTTGCCACCGCCGCCACCGCCAGCACCACCACCGCCCCCAGATTCCTTCTTTTTACGCGCGAGTGTTATCATCCTGCCGCTTTGCTGCTTGTGACACACGCTGTGAAACGCTCGTACGCGGTGGTGAGTCACATCCGTGAGTGGGAAATTGCACAGTCCGCACTGAAATTTGTCGTCGAAAACACCACACTACGCACTTGTTCGTGCGTTGCGTTTCTCTGACGGGCACCACCGCCGGGAGGGATCCCTGTGTCCTTCAAACGCGCATTGCGGGATGCCCTGCAGACCTGTGGTTTGCCTTCCGATAGTGTAACGTCCCGGAACTTGGCTAAAAACGATAAATTGTTAACAAAATTTCTCCAACCGTGGGGAATGTTTTCGTCTCTCCCGTTTTCGTCGTCGTCCGTGTAGCACAGCAAAACACACGCACACGGGCCCCTTCGTTCTTCTTCTTTCCACACGCTTTCGATTCGCGCAAACGTCAAAACATGTCAAACGAGCGATTGAGCTGTCAAAGTGAAGCGTCGCGGTTGTTATCAAAACAAATCGTGCGGTGAGTGTGACTAAAATGCATTTTATTATGGAAATGGTTAAAAACGTGAGTATTTCTATAATTTATTCAAATAGATATGTCCAATTGCTGCATAAAAACTTATTTCGTAAAGAGTAAATCATATTTTTGTTCTTTGGGAAGTGAGCAGGGTGCGCAATGCTTCTCACTATAGTGAGCGGTTGCTCATCTCACTGCCGGATGATTTTCGTACCGCCAAAAGTTGGTTTAACGTTTTTGATGATGATTTGATTTTCTAATTTTGTTGAGTTACATTCTCGCTAATGAAATAAGGCTTTAAAACGGATGTGTAGCATAACAAGAAACAAATGTATACATTATTTTAACACTTTCTCTTTCGGCAATTATTCTTTCATGTCTTTTCTAGCCCGTGAATTTCAAGTTCACTAACAGACGTGTCTCCACAAGGTATTCCCTTCCTCAATCACACCCAGGTGTGAATAGTTACAACGCACGCAAACCGGTTTCGCGCAGGTGTAACAGTATTTCTGGTGGTAGTGTCACTACCGCTAGATATTCAGTCGTACCTCATTTTCGTTATATTCGTGTAGCAATGACGACGTCGATCCGATCTGGTCTCTACTCGGCGTTGGGAACCGTTCTCCTAGCGTTCGCAACTCTGGCCACTGCCATTCCGGCCGGCCCGGGTATCGAGATCAATCCGGCCGCATTTTCCGAGGATGGAAAGCTCAACTACCTCGTTGTTGATGATAAGAAGGGTAAGTAGTAGGGTGCTTCGGAAAAAGGAGCTCAAGCGAGCAAAGTGATGTATCGGAATCGTTTTTTGTTTGCGATTTAGTCCAGGACACTGGAAGCCAAGATGTAGTGATGCGAATCGAAGCAAGCGCGTCACGACCGGAGCCTCCTGTGGTTTACCAACGGCCAGTGGTAGTGCAGCAACAGCAGCAGCAGCAGCAGCCGCAATACCAATACCAAGAGTCACCGCAGTACCAGCAACAGCAGCCGACCTACCAGATGGTGTACCAGCAGCCTTCGTATCAGCAGGTCATGCAATATCCGGCACAGACTTACTATAGTGGAGGACCACCGCCAGGGTACGCACCGTATAATTCTCAGCCCGGCACACCCTACTACGCCTCGGATGCTGGGCCACCGCCGGAAAGAGGTAAGAGCGTCACCGTGAGCATTGCGTCACCCGCGTGCTTCTTTTCAAGACGGGAGGCTTTCGCTTCAGCGATCAATGTGACCATTCATCATTCGTAGTTTTTTTTTCTTTTCTATGGAATACAATTTGTTTGGAGAAGCTTCGAGTAGCTTCGACCGCAGCATGATCGTCGGTGGGCTATTTTTTATTAGCACTCCCTCCGGACGATGAGTTGTTGAGGAGTGTGCTTTAGAATTTGTGCTTTAGAAATTGTGCTTTAGAAATTGTGCTACGATTAAAGAAATCATTCAAGGTTAGCTCATTTGCACCTTCGTGGGAAATTTGTATGCTCAAAACGGCGTGATCTCAAGAGGGTTTCGCTCACGTTTCATACCGTTTTATGTTCAAGTTAATGGAGTGAAAGTGTAGTTTTTTTTTGCATTTGCAGCGTCGTTACGTTCATATCCATGCAACTGGTAGTTATGATTTATTTAATTTATTACTAATTAGTGTTTTAGTTAGACAAAAGATCATCAATAGTACAATGTAAGCCCTGACAGGAAATGTCAGCCCGACGTTATTTAGCTAGAAATAGCTGATAATCTTCTTACTAAATCTCGATTACATCTTATTACATTTCAGGTGGAATATTAAGCAATCTGCTCGGCATACGTCCGAACAGTTACAGTCCAGAAAGCTCAGCCCGCCCTTCGGGGACCGGAATTTCAGCTGGTACAGCGTTGCTAGGTGCAGCTTTACTGTAAGTTTCTTACCATTGTCTACTCTGATGTTCAGTCACTTATTGGAATGTATTTGTTTTCTTTTCTCTACCTTAATTCCTCTAAATACCTCAGATTTGGATAGCTTAAGCCGTAACGAAAGTGTATTCGACAGTAATTTTAATTTATGTACATTTAGTAGAATAAGTCTGAAAATGAAGACGTTCATATATTAAACTGTGTTCAGCTTTTTTTGACAAAAAAAATCTTCTGCTTATTACTTGGCGGTGAGAAAGAATTGACTGAATCTCAATTTACGGACACATGTTTTATATCCGGAGAGCGGCAGAACCAACTTCTTCTCCGGTGTTCGGTACAATGAGAATACCGGTGATCGGTGATACCGAACGCTGTATCACTAAAGATGAGGTTATATTACATGGAGCATATGGTATAAAAACGCAACTTTCGGTTCACAGAATGCATGACCTTCTTTGCCCAAAGCAGATAGGTGACGGTACTTCCCAGCACGGTAATTTGATTGCAAATGTTTACAACACTTAGAAATCGGTTCTGCTCAAGAAGAGCCGTATTTCAACTGATAGCGGTACTAGAAAGAATATGCAGTCCAGTTTCAGTTTCCTTTCAGTGGCCAAGCGATGAGGGCGTCGATGGAAATGAGTACGTGGTGGAACCTGGCGGTGTGTTTGACCATCGTTGGAGCCATTTCGGCAGGTCCGAGGATCGAAAACAATCCTCCAGATGTGTTCGTTTATGGTAAGCTCAGTTACGTCGACGAAACCAATGATACGATTGAGGGGTGAAATGGGGACGCACTAGAATGATCCTGTGATGCGAGTGGCTGATCGGTGTGAGTGTTTTTTTTATTGATCGGATGTTTAAAAGCTAAAGGTGAAAAGAACAACCAAGGTGCAGAGATAGCAACAACAACAACAACACCGTCACCACCGGTAACTTCCGGTGCGATTTATCGACTGCAGTTAGCTGTGGTGCAGCCGTGGCCGCAGACTCAGTATGTACAGAAGCATTCGCAGCCGCAGACTCAGTATATACAAAAACATCGGTCGGCGGTAGACCAACAGTCGGCAACTGTCCAAAAACCTCCACAGACTCAGTTTCCACAATACCAGAACCCACGGTCAGCGGTTGGGTATCAGCCGCAAACTCATTATATTCAAAATCAATGGCCGCCGATAGTCCAGCAGTGGGCAACTATACAAAAACCTCTTCAGGCTTCGCACCTACAGTCTCCACAATACCAGATCCCATATCGAACGGAGGGGCATCAGTCGGAGTTTCAGTATCAGTATCCACGGGACCAACAATCGGTGGTACACCATCGACCGCAGTTCCAACAGTACCCGAAGCACCGAAACCATGGCGCTTACTACGCTGGAGTAACATCATCAGGCTATTCCCCATACAGCTCTCAGCCGCTGCCCGCTCTCGGTGCATCCTACTATTCCAGTTCCTTTGGTGGTGGAACACCATCGTTTGTAAATGGTAAGACAAGCACATTGAAATATGGGATTTGCATTCGATCTCAACTTCGGCCATGTACCAGTTTTCTGCCGAGCTAACAATACTCTCAAATATTACTCTAAAATGCAATAAATATAATAAATTAATAAATATAACAATAAAGCTTTACACCGCATACTGATTTCTACATAAATTCCATGTTTTGTAGCAAACACATCGATATTTTATAAAATATATAAATATTTGGGCAATGCTGCCGAAATTTCGTTCGATGTGATATGTACCAATAGTTCGGCCGGTAGCGAGAAATAAGAAACTAGAGCCAGGCAAATGTAAAGTGGATTTTTTTCTCAAAGATTACATTGTTTAATGATTTATGTAATTCTTTTTCGATTTGTATTTACTTATTTGACAACAGTTTTATCGTTTTAAAGGTGGCCGAAAACTGGTACATGGCAAATCTTCTATTGAAGTGACATTTTAATCATCAACAACTAATCATCTTTGGCCGCAAATTGGAACAAAAACAGTGTTTGCATTTTCATTGATTTTTCGTCAAATACTTATTCACAGCACAAAAAGTGTACAGAAATAAAAAACTACGATAGTTTTCCTAACGAAAATCACTAACTTCATAATTTATAGCTCTATATTTTTATTGTATCACATGTTTTTTGTGAAACTGCTGCACTAAGCGGCCGAAAACTGGTACATTTACAATAGTTCGAGCGTGCGAGCCGGCAGAGTTATTACAACAATGGGGGGAGGCGTTATTCCAAACGCTCCCGATTAGTTCCATCTAGTCTTCAGAAAATTGAAATATTTGTTGAAGGAGGATGTGGCATTTTAAAGTAATGGCTTCTATGGTTACACAGAGTCCATGGAATCGTTGAGAGCGTTCGCTATAAAACACTACAGAGTTTTCCTTGGAAACCCTTAACAGTATCAGCAGCCCCAACACCAATACCAACAGCTGTCGGTAGTTCATAAACCGGAGTTTTATTACGCCCAGCATCCTACACCGAATTACTGAGAAACGTCACCAGGCTATTCGCCATACAATTCTCAGTCGCTGCTCGCTCTCGGTCCATCCTACTACTCAAGTTGCAGCTGGAACACCATCGTCAGTGTAATGGTTGAAGTTTGTTCACCGTGGGCCGTCCATGTGACTTCCTTGCTTCTCACAGGCTTCCATCAAAGCACATCTGAGCAACATGAGAATACAAAATCTCCATAGTCACCATATGTGTTATTTTCTTTCGTTTTACCAGGCGAATACTACAGCAGTCCGGGTGGCAGCCGTCTCAGCTACTACAGTTGTTACTCAGCTCTAAGGAGAGCGAAAAAGCAGTTGAGCAACAAGTGCAAGGAAAATGAGGCTCTGAAATCAAAACGAGTTCAGAGCCAACAAAGGAGGTTCTGAATACACATATCGACGAGCACACACTTGAAGTCAAAGAATACGGACGGAAATTTGAAACTAACGAAGAAAGACGAAATTTTGAAGCCAACGAAGAAGGACGATAGCTTGAAGCATAAAATAAAGAAGCATAAATATCAACGAGTCATGTTTGCTAAATTTTAGCCCTGAGAGCTAAAAACAATAACTGGACCGGAGTGTCAGGAAAGTTGTTAAAAGTCAAACTAGAGTGCAGGCGTTCATATCGTTCTAAAGAAGAGTTCGAGTGCGAGTGACCGGGATCTAACCTTCGCGTGATCCTTCACCAGGGCTCCGGCATCCTACAACAGTCCTGACACCATCCGTTCCAGGTCCCCGTGGCTTTGGCAGTTTTTCCTTCTGTTCCAAATTTGGAAAGAGCGTGCTGGGAAGGAATGCGTGTACATCCGATTGTGCATGATGCATTTACACGAAGTTGATCGCCAACATTGAGCTCTCTTTGCAACATAAACTATGAAAGATGTTATGATCTGTGGTGCTTACAATTAAAACACGCTACACAGACATACAGACATACGATAAAACACTTAATACTCAATACTATCACATAATGAATAAATGCGCGCACTGTAGCGAGAGAGCGCTACCTCTCTCGCCGTGTTGTTTGTCGGCCGCCCGATCGTGACTGAGACAACATCCGCTGTCTGACGACGAATCCCTAAGGAACAAAAGTGTGACCACAACACATCTTCCGTGCGTGCTTTCGTTAAGAAATAAATACTCAATATTATATGAGAGTTATAAAAAAAAATCTATTTTCAGATCGCAGAATGCTTGAAATTTCTTGCCCAAAACAGATAGCCGAAAATACATCCCAGCACGCTAGTTATGATTGCGAATATTTACAACAGATGGAAACCGGTTCTGCTCGAGTCGAGCCGTATTTCGATTGATAGCAGTAATAGAGAGAATATTCAGTCCAGTTTCAGTTTCGTTTCAGTGGTCTAGCGATGAGGACGTCGAGGACAACCAGTCTGTGGTGGAGCTTGGCGGTGTGTTTGACCATCGTTGGAGCCATTCCAGCAGGTCCGGGGATCGAAATCAATCCCGCAGAAGTTTTCGAGGATGGTCAGCTTAGCTACGTCGTTGTGGACGAAACCAATGGTACGATTGCGGGGTGAAATGGGGATGCACTAGAATGCTTCAGTGACGCGAGTGGCTTATCGGTGTGTATGTGTGTGTTTTTATTACTCGGGTGTTTAGAAGTTGAATCCCAAAAGAACAACCAAGATGCAGAGATAACAACAACAACAACACCGTCACCACCGGTAACTCCCGGTACGGTTTATCGACAGCAGCTAGCTGATGTACAGCCGCAGTCGCAGCCACGGACTCAGTATATACAAAACCAACGTCCGGCGATAGTCCAGCAGTCTGCAGCTGTTCAAAAGCCCCCCCAGACTCAGTATCTACAGTCTCCACGATACCAGAACCCACAGCCAGCGGTTGTGCAGCAGCCGCAGACGCAGTATCAGCAGCCTCAATACCAACAGCCAGCGGTAGTCCAACAGTCGCAGACTCAGTATCAGCAGCCCCAATACCAGTACCAACAGCCTGCGATGGTCCAGCAGCCGCAGACTCAGTATCAGCAGCTTCAATACCAATATCAACAGCCGGCGGTAGCTCAACAACCGCAGTTCGAACAATACCCGCAATACCAGCAGCCTTCGTACCAGCAACCGGCATATTCGCAGCCCGCCCAGTATCCTGCAACGAATTACTACGGCGGAGTAACGTCACCAGGCTATTCGCCATACAGCTCTCAGCCGCTGCCCGCTCCCGGTCCATCCTACTATTCCAGTTCATTTGGTGGTGGAACACCATCGTCTGTAAATGGTAAGACAAGCTCATTGGAATGTGGGCTTCACATAGACATTTTAGACCTCTTAATTTTTTAACTTGCGAATGGAGTTCGAGCATGTGAGTCGGCTGAGTTATCCAAAAACGCGGAAGCGTTATCCATAACGATCGCGTTCCGTGCCATCCAGGTCCATCTAGAAAATTTAAATATTTACCTTCGTTAAGTTTGTTCACCTGCGCAGCTTAGAAGGTCAGTCCGTATTCTGAATTCATCTCCGCGTCAATTCGCACAGAACACGTTTCCATTTCTGCTAATTCCGATGGGGTCAGGGGTGTCAAACAACTAATGATTGTTTGGTCTGTTAAGTGTTGCTGTATGAACGATGCATGTTTGATATAATTACATAATGTGCTTCAATCATAATCCGTATGTTTTGGAATCATGCAGCTCGGTAAATAAATTACACATTAGAAAATATAGTGGTTTCAAGTGATTCTCGCATGTCTGATTCCGTGGGATTTCAAAGTGATGGTTTCTATGGTTATCCAGATTCCATGGAATCGTTGAGAGTGTTTGATATAATACCATGCATAATTTTACTTGGAAACCCTCTAATATATTTTATTTAATTTAAAATTATACTCATTTTATTTAAAATTCCATATTCCACATTTGCTATCTGGAACATGGTGCTATTCTTAGTAATGGACTATGTTTTTACAGGGCTCCATCGAATCATATCTTAGCAACATGACAATACAAAACCTCCTTAGTTACCATCTGCGTTATTTTCTATCATTTTTCCAGGCGGATACTACAGCAGTCCGGGTGGCAGCCGTCCCAGCTACTACAGTTCTGGCACCATCCCTTCCAGGTCCTCGTGGCGTGGTTTTGGCGGAGGTTTGCTAGGTGCACTGTAAGTGAATTTTGCAGTCTTCGTACTTCGGATGAAATGGACATTTATAACTCGATTTGTTTTGCCTTCTTTTCCAGATTTGGATAGAGCGTGCTAGAAAGGAAAGCGTGTATATCCTCTTGTGTACGTTGCTTTTACATGTAGTTGATCGTCAATATCGAGATTTATTTGAAAAATAAAGTAAAATGATGTTATAAATTATGGTGTTTACAATAAAAACACGCTGCACGAGCAACAGACATGTGATAAAACACTCAATACTTTACTAGTACAGCATAAATAAATGCGCGCACTTAAGCGAGAGAGAGAGAGAGAGAGAGCTCGTTGTGAGCGCACTCGCCGTGTTGTCATCGGCCGCCCGATCGTGACTGAGTCCTGGAGGCATCGATCGCTGACTGCATCCGTTATCACACGATGAGTCCCCAAGGAACCAAAGTGTTTTCGCAACACATCCTCCGTGTTAATGTTTTCATTCAGTATTTTATGATAAAACAAAATCAGTATTATATGATAGTTGTACAAAAAACATTCAGTTCGCAGATTACATGACCTACTTTGTCCAAAACTGATACTGTACTGCACTGTACTGTAAAACTGTACTTGAAGAACCGTATTCCAGCTGATTTGGCTCAAGTAGAACCGTATTCCAGCTGATAGCGTTGCTAGAGAGAATATTAAGTTCAGGTTCAGTTCAGTTTCAGTAGCGCCGCGATGAGGACGTCGTTGAAAATCAGTCTGTGGTGGAGCCTGGTGGTGTGTTTGACCATCGTAGCAGCCATTCCAGCAAGTCCAGAGTTTAAAATCAATCAAGCAGAAGAACTCGTAAATGAACAGCGCAGCTACGTCGAAGTCGACGAAACCTTTGGTATGATTGTGGGGTTAAAAGGGGACTCACTAGAGTGAACCAGTGACGTGAGCTGCTTATCGGTGTGTGTGTGTCTTTTTTCGGATTTTTAGAGGTTGAAGACCAAACGAACAGCCAAGATGAAGAGATAACAACCACAACAATACCTTCGCCACCGGTAACTTCTGGTACGATTGATCGACAGCATTTGGCAGTTGTGCAGCCGTGGTTGCAGACTCAATATGAACAGAATCAACCTCAACCGCAGCCGCAAACTCAGTATATAGACAATCAACGTGCGGGGGTAGCTCAGCAAGCGGCAGTACTACAAAAGCCTCCCCAGACTCAGTATCTACAGCCTCCACGACACCAGAACTCACAGCCAGCGGTTGTAAAGCAGCCGCAGACTCACTATCAGCAGCCTCAATATCAACACCAGCAGCCGCAGACTCAGTATCAGCGACCTCAATACCAGTACCAACAGCCGGTGGTAGTCCAACAACCGCAGTTCCCACAGCACCCGCAGTACCATCAGCCTTCGAACCAGCAACCAGCATATCAACAGTTCAAAAATTCTTCTACAACAAATTACTACGGCGGAGAAACGCCGTCAGGCTATTTGCCGTACAGCTCTCAGCAGCTGCCAGCTCTCGGTCCATCCTACTATTTCAATTCCAGCTGGAACGCCATCGTATGTCATCGGTAAGACAAGCAAATTGAAATTTGGGATGCGCATACAGCGTTATATTTTTACATTTTACATTTATTAAAATTGTTTGCGACGAGGGCTTTACAAAGTCAACTTAAAGCTAAGAACACGAGACGCACAACGATAGGACAGGATAAGGGAAAAATGTACGCCATGTTAGGAAGATGTGGACAAAATAAGAGAACGGAAACAGGCGAAGGAAATGTTATGGTCAAACAGGTCACCCACAGCGTTGAGTCAGATAGCGCGCGCAGCCAAGGATTGTTTTCAGAGAACCAAGTGCGGCTTAAAGGAATGAGAAGTGGAGGGAGCACAAGCAAACGGCGGGTAGGGACATACAAAGGAATAGCCTCTAAGAGGTTGAAGGAATCAATGTTGGAATGAAGGATATTGGCGATGAACAGAATGCGAGCATGACTATGGCGATCCTTAAGGTTGACTAGCCCCAGCAGCTGACACCGCTCAGAGTAGGGAGGTAATGCTGGGGTCGTTTAGGAGACGCCTGGCGGCGAGACGCGTAAACTACCGCCTCACCCTCTCCAACCTATCCATAGCGGTGATTCCTGCGGGAGACCAGACGACACAGGCGTAATCCAAAATAGGTCGGACCTAGCAGCAATACAACGCCCTAAAGCACATGGGGTCGCGGATTTCGGACGCCATGCGAGTTATGAGGCCCAACATCTTGCTGGCGCGCTCAATGACCGAATTGAGATGGGGCTCGAAAGAGAGTTTATCATCGAGCCACACCCCAAGGTCCTTGACCAAAAAAACACGAGGGAGAGGTGATCCAAAGAACTGGTATTGGTAACTCTGCTTGGCCGTAGAACGTCCAAACGAGATTACACAACATTTCTCTACACAAAGAACAAGCCCGTTAGCAATGCACCAGCACGCAAATGCATCAGCAAAGCTTTACATGCAACTTTAAATCCAAAGACAACCTAGACGAGTTCGTTCCGCAATAACGTTTTGTTCACCAGAAACTGAACTTGCGAATGGATTTCGAGTTACTAAGAGTCCAAGGAATCGTTGAGAACGTTCGCTATAAGACCATACATAGCTTTACTTGGAAACCCTGTATACTATAGGGCATTTTTCATCCATTCTGGAACAGTTACCACAGTTAGATGAAATCGTCCCACTCAATGATAAATCCTTTCACCCATTCATGCAATGAAATTTCCCGAATGTGTCTAACATGTCAGATCGAATACTTCCAATGACGCAATTATATCGACATGTTGAATTATACCGAGGTGGAGCTTTGAACTACACATAATAGCCACTTCAAGAATGGGTGGAAGGATTTCATCGTTGAGTGGGGAGATTTCAATTTAACTGTGAGGAATATTAAAGAATGAATGAAAAATGCTGTATAAAATAAAATTTCGAATTATGCGCCTAAATTTAAATTAATTTCCCATATCCCCCTTTTGCTATCTGGAACATGGTCTTGTTGCTAATGATGGACGAGGTTTGTCTTTTGTGGGCCGAACATTTGACATCCCTGCTGTAGGCACAGGCTACCATCCAATCACCTCTTAGCAATACGAGTATGCAAAATCTCCTTAGTTACCATTTATTATCTACGGTTTTATTTTCTATATTTTTTCCAGGCGGTTAGCTCAGCAGTCCAGGTGGCAGCCGTTCCAACAGCAGCCGTTCTGGCTCTTCTTTTCCTTACCCCCATGTCCTCTTGGGGTGACTTTATGGTGGCTTGCTGAGTGCACTGTAAGTTCATATCGCACTGCCGCTCTCTCCATATCTTCCTTAGTACTTCGGATGAAATTGAGATTTGTTTCTTTTTTCCAGATTTCGATACATCGTGCCGGGGAGGAAAGCGTGCACATCCTTGTGTGTAAGACGCATTTAAATGAATCTTATTGAGTTTTCTTTCGAACATTAGGTAAAACAGATTTTCTAGCAAGTTGTCCACACCTGTTCCTACCCGAATGTATCAGACAGATAGGCATGAGGTGAGTTCGGTAGTATCAAAACAAAAGGTAGATTTATCTTCGTTGTGAAGCAATTGCTTCATGTTGCTTTAGGTAGTCCAACGCTAATTGTTTCTGTTGGAATCATCGTCGGGGATTGCGAGAGAAGAGATTTTTCAAAATTACATTCCACTTCACTAACCGTGATGAACTTCCAATTGATAGTGAATAAACTAAGAATGGCAGCCGAATGAAATCAGACGATTGACGCCACATCTTCCCAATTCAAACACAACAGTTGGTAATAACCACATACCAGTGAGATGTTCTTTGAATAGTCGTCGTATGCTACCAACCTGATGAGCTCTGATGAGCGGTTCGTTACAATATTGTAGGAAAAATGTGTGTTTTGTACTTGGATTATTTCACAGCTAATAGCGTAGTTCAGACAAAGTCATTTGCAGTATGTGAATTGCTAGAGCAGGCCCCCGGCTTTCGAATTCACAAAACAGCACACGGGGTTCATCGGTTCTTCTTTCTCCAAAAGGCATTAAAATACGAAGTGACAAATTTTTGGTAGTTTCTGTTGTTGTTGCTGTTTTCATCTTTTTACCGTATGTTTTTATTATTATTTTCATGCTGAGAAAATTTTCGAAGGGGCTGCGGGGGGACGAGGAGGGAATTGAGTTTTCGTTTCACGTTCTGCTGTTCACCCATCCTCTGGCGAAGGGCATTTTAGAGGGGTTTAGTTGTGTGTCGTTTGTTTCCTTAATTACAATTTGCCCTCCTGTTAACACCGTTACACAACAGAGTCTGCACCAAGAGAGAGGGCTGTGTGAAATTGTTGTTTTCTGTTCATTATCATCTCTTTTTTTTTTCAACACTAGCCAATAACGATAGCGCGCGCATCTGGGATAGTAGTCACAATAGTAAACGAAACTTAGAATAACGTTAGGTTTCAGTTGATGCTATTTTACACCTTTTTCATCAATCGCTTCGTGTTTGCTTCTCAGCATCATCTTCTCGTGTTGGTTTTCATATCGCTTTTGCATTCATCTTCTGTGGTTTTGTAATAATCTTACGGTGTGTTGCATGTTGTAAGTTTGTTTTTGTTTTGCTATTGTAGCAGCAAGTTTTAGACACTCTCATTGTTTTTTCTTGTTTATGTTTGCTATCTCGAATTGACTGCGGAAATAAATACAGGAACATAAAAGGAACTAATAGGAATTAGATAAAACAGTACAAACATTGTTTAGGAACCCAATAGGACATGGTAGTAATGAGTGTTTTTATCTGAGAATGAACCTGTGTGTTGGATTCGACTGATATGGTTAAAGGTGTGTGTGTGTCCTGGCATTTAGCTACTCTTAGTAGTATATCTCTCCTCGTCTTTAGTTTTTTTTCCGCTTGACGATAAATAACGTATTTACACAACAACTCGTTCTCTAAGAACTCTATGAAGAGTTACTTTCTAACGAAAACCCATTCTACCAGCTGAAGAAAAATGCTTTCCACACATTATGGTTTAAAGTTTTGCGTTTTTGTGTTGATTTTAATCCACTATTTAAGTCAGGATAGTTGAGGATTTTATTTTTTTATTTCTAAGTATGACGGCCTTGGTGGCCGTATTGTCACATTGAGGATAATGCAAAAAATCAAATAAAAAAAAACATCGCTTCTTATAACAAAACTTTAAAAAAACAGGAGATAGAAACGACGAATAAGGACGCAATAGACAATTATTTCTTCTAAAGGCCACTTTTTCTCAATCAGCCTAACGTGTTTTTATCTTTTTTGCTTGTTTGCAATGTAACTCTTGTGTTTGTCATGTTTTAACAGGGGTTTTTTTTCACTTCCTTTATACTCTGTTTTGCTTTTCCTTCTGTGTTTCTTTTCACCTTCTATTTTATCTCTGAAACTCTTGGCTTCCATTCCTATGTAAGTAACCTTCTGCAACATGCAAAACACAACGTTTCTACTGTATGATAAACATGATGAGCTAAGCCAGCGGCTTTCTGCGATTCACCTGCGCAACAACTGTTTTGTCTACTCTATAGAATGGCGGTTTTTATTTTTGTATTATACACTCTTCTGTTTTTGAACAAGTTTAGTGTTTGCTTTTATGAACTTGGTTCACTTTTTTCATTTTCTTCTTGCAAACTCCTTATGCATTTCTGTTATCATGTCTTGGGTTTGCAGACACGATACGCTTCGTGTTCGCTTTTCTGTCACTTACGGTTTGCTTTCTTACGTATCTACAACAATTAGACCAACGAAAAGCACTAGTTGTACGTTTCGTTCTTAAAGTTTCACGATTTTCTTCCTACCACTTTTCACCAAGCAAATCTAGCAACACGGGCTGCGTCGTTATCATCAATGCTCTAGTTGAATGTTTGCGGAGGTCTACAATAATTACTCTTTCGCTGCACTATCACAATGTCTCGAGTTGATTCTGGGGTTTGTTCTGAAGGAGAAAATGTAATAGTGAAGCGAAAATAACAAAATTGTACAAAAGTAAGGGTCGATGATTCACCGAAAATGAGTTCCCGACGAATGCTTAGACACTCTTTCCCTCGCCCTGTGTCTCTCTCTCTGTCTGTTGAGTTTCTGCGATATCCGGCAGCTATCAGGATGTGGATGGAATTATGATTCGTGATGGTGACTCATGGCTTTGATGATGGAGATGATGGTGATCCCGGGCGATGAAAGTATTGCACATAAAAATGAGAAAAAGAAAAGATAAATAATTTGCAACACAGTCATAAATAGCAAACCATACTGTTTCTTCGCGTCTTTTCCGCCTTCCTAGTGTTCCTAGAAAAATACACACAAACGTAAACAAAAGACCTACAACACAGCTTTTTTGTCGATCCCACTGCAAAAGACGCATGTTTCTTTCGTTATGATACGGCCACAGATTTGGACATTTGGGCTCATCAACAAATAAACAGAACAGACGACTGTGTTTATGTATTTTTGCATCAAATTTTTTAGCTTTTTTTCGTTATTTCTTCTTTTTTCTCTCTATCGCTTTCAAATACGCATCTCCACCTTCACTTTCATCTGCAGCTGCTTTCTATGTAACGCGCGTTTTTAACTCATTTCACATACACACACACACACACACACACACACTACTCAACAGACGGTATGTTTTGTCGTTGTTACCACTACAAGAAACACTCGCTTGTTTAATTTTCCGTTTTTTCCCTCTCAGTGGTGGGACCCGAAGGAGCTCGATAAATCAAAGGAGCCCGGGTGTTTTTACTGTCTCTGTGTGCTTTTACTATATAAGAGTGTTGGTGTGTGTGAGTGTGCACTCCATTATACTTAATCTTTTTGCAACTAGAAGATCAGAACAGCGAGGGTGGTGCGAACTTGTTTACCCCGCAGCGGCGGTTCTCACTATTTTTGTTTTCCGTTTTCGTTTTTTTCTCTCCACAAACCACCCCGCGTCTGTATTTTTGTTTGTTTGTTTGTTTGTTTGTTTGTTTTACTTTATAACACATTATTTTTTCTCTGTTTTACTGTTTGTATCACGACTTCTATAACACATTGTTTTACTCTCCACTTTCTTCCGTACTAGGTTGTTTTGCATTATCTGCTTCTATAGTTGACTCTCTCGCTCTCTATATCTCTGTATTAAATATATATATATTTATAGACCTATGTTTTTCGTGTTAATTTTCTTCATCCCTTTCACTTTTGCTCTGTGTGTGCAGTTTATGTTTAGCGTTCATTACTTAGTTAGTTCGCAGCTTGCAGTGTCCAAACGCTTTATTTAACTGTTACTACTTTTCTCATTACACCTCTCATTAACTGCGGTTCGTCTATGACCTCGGACAGCAGTAAAATGTTACTTTTATGTTTGTGTTTTTTCTTCTATCTGTTCTTCATCTGCTGTAGTTCGGTGCAGAATTGATTCTTTTACATGGGTTGACATGTTGCTTGCGTGCTTGCTGCTGCTTTCTCTAGTTTTGCGTTTGCTGCCGCATCATCATTCGTCACTCATACCACCTATATTAACAATTATTTTCCCTCTATTTGCTTCGTGTGTGTAGCGTGCGAATTGTATGTGCTAGTTACTGATCAAAGGTTCGTTTCAGTAGACTCGGTTGATTGGGTTGCGTGTCGGCGCAA
The DNA here is from genome assembly GCA_000349145.1 of Anopheles dirus. NCBI lineage: Eukaryota > Metazoa > Arthropoda > Insecta > Diptera > Culicidae > Anopheles > Anopheles dirus. The sequence continues at coordinate 3,290,816 of KB672802.1, read as the reverse complement.
TACATCGACGAACAGACGGACGATGCTAAACTGAGGGGAGTTTTCTGCTCCACACAGGAAGAACACACAATTCGACAGTTTGTGGAAAGAAGAGCTAAAACAAAAGCACTGGAAAGCGCCATCAGTGTAATAATGGACAAACACAGTAGTAGTAAGAAGGAAGAAAACGTATTGAACTAATCAAATGATCGCAAAAAAGACCCATAGTAAAAAGTGGTAAAAGAATAAAAGAGAAGTAAAAACAAAGCCAAACAAAACAGATCCACGGACGTTTTTTTCAATATTATGCTTCAAAACTGTAGCGAACAGATAGACATAACTGAAAACAGTGGTGAAACAAAACGGTAGAAATAAAGAAACCATTCTCACGACAACAATTCAACAAAGAACGGTTCATAAAACAAGCAAGAAGAAGTTAAAAAGTTAAAACAAAACAAGAACACGTTTTCATTGGATTAAAAAAGAATAGAAAAGCATTATAAAGACAATAAGAAGAATAAAAGAACGAAAACAAAACAGAAATTGATGCTAGAATTAGGCAATGATAGTGCGCCTTGAACAGTTGACAGCTGAAGTTTTAGCGAATAATTTTGAATAAACACAGCAACAAATCAGTAGCAACAGTTTGGCGAATGCTCGTTGTTACACCATGCAGCACACACACACGCACGTCGAAAAAACAGGATGGGTTTGTTCGTAAACTCATGATTAGTTAAAAATCCTAGCTTCCGGAAGGGGGAGGATTTTCGAAAAGGGATGGTGAGTGTGTGTGTGTATGTTAGTGTGAGTGAGCATGTGTGTGTGAGTGTTGTAATATTACATATACATATATATTTATATATTAGTTATCCGTTAGGAGCGTAACAACTTTCGCCTTCTGGAAACGACTCAAATACACACGGCTGCGCGCGCGCACGCTTAAAAATGGTACCTAGCATTCGTTATTAAAAAAAAAAACACAGAAGAAGTAAGATTGACGCTCTTCTTCTTCACTTCATCCTCACACACACAAGCACACACGCACGCTCGCACACGCACACTTCAGCGGTTGGCTGGGCTGGTGTGTACATGCGTCTCCAACTCCAGCGCAAAAAGGCAGCGCGCACACACTTTTGTTTCGCAACGGTTTGTTTTGTTTTAAGATCACATTTTGGTCAGATTTGGGTGGGCACCACTGGGAGGGTGGCCCCGCAGCACGCAGCCCCGCCCAGCAGGAACATGGTTCCGGCGCCGGCCCCAACACTCGCCACGGTCCAGCGTACCCACTATGCCGTTGTCTGCGTGTTGTTGGCCTGCTGCGACTGCTGGGCGCTGGCCGAGAGCTGGCTCCCGGAGGTAGCAGCGCCGACAACACTGTACCCGACGCCGCACCCGCTCACCCCGACACTACCCGTGCTACTGCCGCTGCCCCCACCGCCGCCACACGGTTCCACCTTCCCGGTGATGCCACCACCACCACCATGATGATTATGATGACTATTACTATTTACAACAACGCTGCCCGATTCGAGCGGCTGCTTGCAGATCGGCTGGGCCGTCGCGTCTCCGTCGATGAGGACGGCGGTGCTGCTGCTGCTGCTACTGTTGGTGATGGTGTTGTTGGGTGGCGGCACCAGCACGCTATCACTACTACTGCTATTATTGTTGTCCGCACTGTTGCACGCGGTGGAGGCGAAGGAGGAGGACGTGTTGACCGTGGTGGTGGCGGTGGTGATGCCGCCGGTCGTCGTCGTCGTCGTCGACGCCGCAGCACCGAGCAGCAGCGGCGGCGAACAGGACGCGGTCGAGGACGTGGACGAGGACGAGCAGGTGTTGGTGTTCGTCGTCGTACCGGCGACGGTCGTCGAGGCGATCGAGGCACCACCACTGCTGCTGCTGCTGCTGTCCACCAGTGCCGCCGGTGCCGCCGGGTCGTCCGTCAGACGGAGCGCCACCTCCAGATCGCGCAACACTTCCGTTTCTTTGGGTTCTATCAGATTGAATCGCCTGTGGAGGGGGTAAAGGGATTGACAATGAGTCCGGGTTCTTCCTGTGTACGCCGTGGTCGTACGACTTCATACCTATGGAACGCGGTCAGGTGCGCGAAGGTGAGGTTGAGATGCGCGTGCAGCCCGAGCAGGGCGACCTCGCGGAAGTGGGCCGCGTACAGATGCGCGATCACGTGGAACAGCAGGCGTACGATCTTGCGCGCGATGCTCTCGAACGAGCTAGGGAACTCATTGGCATATTTGGTGGGAAAGATCGACTCGTCGCTGACCGTCTTCTGCGTGAACGTCATGACGTAGTCGATGTACTGCGGGGCCGCAACGCGCGTCTTCTTGCCCTTCTCGTCGAACCAGAGGTACATCCTGAAAACATACGGGGGTTTCTTGTTAGAGTGTGTGTGTGTGTGTTTCGTTAGATGATCGATAAGATATGGGTGTGATGACGCACTTCCTACTACCATCGTCAAGGTTAGTTGATAATGTATAACGCTGTCCGGAGCACGATTGGAGTCCAACGAACAGTGATAGGAGTGTTTAAACCCTACAGAGCTTTACAGTTCAACATATCCCAACTTTACAGTTGAGAGATGAAGGTCGTTAAGGTTACTTTCATTAGCAGATAAACTTTTTTATCTCAGAACTTGCATAGACCTAGACATAACAAACGATACTGCAAGTTTTAGTGACTGCTGTGACAAGCGAACTAAAACCTCGTAAAAAGTGAAAACTAACCAGAAAGTTTAGCTTAGTTTAAAAACAGGTTTGTACCGGGTTGTACAAAGTGTTGTAACCCTTGGTTCTTTAATTCTTTGTAGATAAGGATAGCTATTCAACGATTACAAGTAGTAAGTATTGTGGCAAAAGATATCTTCAGATGTTGAAAGTTTAGCATCTTAAAGTAGTTTCTAGTTCAAAACCGGAAATTAACATGCAATGATTTTATTTCAAGTCCGCAATAGAATAAACATCCACGATGTCTTGTCCATGCCTACTACGCTTCACACGCTGTCATGCGAGTGACATTTTGTGGTGGTTACTTTGATGTATGGATCATTTCAACTTGCTGCAGTGTAGATAGGTATAGGACGACATTGACCTTGTTGCGCCAATGAATAACAATAAATAGTATACCGAAGCTGTCATGTGTCAAATCTAATAGTTGACAACACGGCACGGTTAAATAGGTGACATTCTGCTCAGGAGTGATGTTCCTATAGTATGGCAACAATTGACGTTCGCCATAAGTGCCTACAAAGAACGTCATAGACAACATCAATCGAGGAATGGGAGGAATGATCTCTTCGGAGTTCTTTCCATTATGTTTCGGCCGATCGGAAGAGAATCTAACCAAATTTGAACAACATCAAGATGAGGTAATATTCGACCAGTATTGCTCTCGCCGGTCCGAGGAATGTGCACGGTCATGCACTCTCGTGCGCGGTTCTTATTGTGACCTCTTATTGTGGTATTCTCTTCCCCGCCTTATGTATCCTCAACCGGCCCGTAGACACGAACCACGCCATGGGCGGTCTTTTATCGATAATTTTGGAATGCAAAGAAGAACGAAGAGTCCGGAGCAGCGTTCGGAGGGTCGGGATTGATCAAAGCAGAGATCCTCGTCGTCGTCGTCGTCTGTTTGCACGTCGTTCGTTTATTCGAGGAGCATGGGTTCATTCAAAACTTCATGTTAAAGTTTGTGGGACCCATGGGAATGAAAACTTTAAAAGCCCGATCGTTCAAGTGCCGATAATCTCTGTGCATACGAAAGTTATGATAAGCATGTGTGAAAGAAGACCCACCACTCCTTCTTCTGCGCTCGGGATCGGTTCATTCGTCAATCGTTTCTGTTACTCGATCAAACGGGCCGAAACGAAAACTTTCTTCCTCCCCAAACCCAGACACGGTGATGCGCCGCTTCCGTCACATCAAACCGGCGATGAGCACGGAACACGCTTCGGTTTATTTTCATTACGATCGTAAAATAAATTATCGCGAAACCCTTTTCCCGATCGTGCGGGTGTTGTTTCCCGTTGCGATGCTGTTTATTTGTTAATTTCCTTCTCGCTGGAGGAAGCGAAAATGTGTTAGGACTTGATTTATTATTGCAGTGGCCAATCGTCGCGGTCCGTTCCTGTGCTGGCTGTGGCTTAACAAATAAATCGTTGCAATCGTTGGTCTGTTTGCAAGCGAGAAACCAGACATGCAGTGTGCCTGATCTATCAAAACGACAGCTTTGGGACGACACAGCCATCGTCGTCGCTGTCGATCGTCGTGACTTGATCAACACGCGGAGAAGGAGTTCTATCGATAGGGACAGTACTAAAACGATCGGTTCCAAGGTTCCCGAGGCGATCGTGCTCGGCCTGCAAAGTAAATTGAAATCGGAATCAGGCTAGACTGGGCACGAAGAAACGTGTTCGACGATCGCACCCGCGCCGCCGCATTCTGTTGCGTGCCGAAGAAAGTTGTCCACGGCAGCCGCACGCAGGCCCCACCCATCGGCGACCCATTGCGTGGCAGGTTAATGTGTCCCGCACGAAAAGAAAATCATTACACTGTCCCGCAGTGGGGTTTTATCGCCGCTGAAGATATGCAAAGTAGGGGTTGTGCATAAAATGCGATCGCGTGGTTGTGGAGTTGCATGCACTAGAACGTGCCCGTTTTTCCCCGAGCCCTCAATTTGAAACAATTCTTTTTTATAAATACACCCTCTCTTCAGACAATGGAGAAATGGAGCCGGCACGGAGCACAGGTCGCGCTGGGTGTGTTTTGACGACGGCGGCAACACTAACCTAGTTCCTGGGCCGGTCATGTCTGGGCAGCCGGATGTGGTGCAGAATTCACTGATGGTACCGTACACGAGGTTGACGTGCTCGAACAGCGCAAGAGCTGCAAAGTAAAGAAAATGTGGGAGATTTGAAATCAGTATATTGTTCTTGCTTGAGCAGGCTTAACTACAATAAAAGTTCTGGTTTAGAGTCTGTGAGGAGAATGATTACGACAAGTATTTATTGTCGTAGGCATTCGCTTGTGAGAAGTAATGAACTAATGAACTCAAGGAAAATCAGAAACGATAGACCTAGACCTAGATAGGTTATAGAGTCAAGGAATGAAACATGTTTGCTATGACTAGTCTTCGAAATTAAGCCTTTACAAATACAATGTCTGAGAGAGTAACGCTTCGCAAACATTTGCCAAGACAGCGTTTGTTCGAAAACCACATTCAATGTCCTTCGTGTGTTTGACATCCCTGCTTCGGACGTATGATGCACGAAAACATAATGGCCTTTAAGATCAAACGAATGAAAAAAAAACATACGATTTGCATACCAACAAAAAATCTGCCACCAACGCGACCTTCACCATCATTTATCATATCAGAAACGAGTTGGAGGAAGCAGACGAACAAAAAAAAAAACGAGTTGGATCTTGTTCAGACAAGCACAAAGTGGAGCTTTGCAATCATTTTTTGTGTGTTTTCATCATGTCACTTTTTTGGTGGTTTCGAAAGTTTGCTCTGGCTCCGAATCTTGCGCCTTTGGCATCCTTTGGTGAAGTTCTCTACTGGCCTGGGGTTTGCTAGCTACACATAAAACCACTCCATGAATTCTCGGACCACATTAGCAATCAGCTGTCTTCGAACACGCGAACAATAGGCGGTCGAACTGTTTGCCAAATAAAAAAAAATCCATCTGTGCTATTCTCTTACGATACGCTGGGGCGTAAGAGCAAAAACAAAATGCTTTGGGGCAAAACTCACAGCAACACTCAGAGAAAACCAAAAAAAACAGCTCCTTCTTGATTGATGACAATCGAGCCCCCGGAGACAATGAACCGGAGCTGGTACCGGAGCTCTCTCTTCGCAGATTATAAACTCTCGAACTCTCTATCGCTGTGCCGTGCCAGCTGCGAACGGTATTATCTGCCACTCTTTTTATTGGCTGGTGTGCTCGATTAGATTGGAAAGAAGATCAACTTCAATAATGGTCTTGAGGTGTGTTGCTGCTACTGCTGCAAAACTACTACACTTCGCCAACGTACGTTGCGCACAGGTCGTGCAACGTTCTAGAGATTTCCTGTCTCCTGAGAGCTGTCAGTCATGCACAGGCTGACTGTCGTCTTTTTCGCCGCCGAAACGGGGCCAACAGACAGATACAAACGATTTTTGACAGAAGCTCCATCAACCGACGTCGTCGTAGTCGTCGTCTCTGTCGGCGACAGTATAGTAGGCGATGCCGCCCGACTTTTGAGCGGGGTACACGATGAATCACATTATCTCGAAACACCTCAACGCTTAGATCAGTAGGCGGCTTGGGCGAAAAAAAAAACCCCATACAAACGAACGGGAAGCAGTGGAAGCAGCGATGACACTGTTAACTTGACGCATCATCGCTGTTTCGAGGCAGATGACGCGATGCCGGGACGGGTTTTACCGCAGAGGGCACGGTGCATGGTTTTGGGTCGTCCCAAAGGTGGGCGGCGACACCATGTCTGGCAATTGTTAAGTAGAACCGGTCGCTTCGCTGCTTCTTTCCGCATGTGATGAATGCTTTCCGATCGATTTTTTTTCATAATATCTCAGGTTATGCTAATATCCATATCATAATATTTGGCGACAATGGCGATGGACTACAATAGAGTTTGAAAAGCTTTCGATGGAACCGGAATCAAGTAGATTGATTATAGATTTTTGCATTTTTTCTCTCTGACGGTTACAATAGAGATTGGCAGGTTATACTGTGTAGATACTTTGCAAGGAATGCTTGTAACATCAGCACCGCAAAGTGTTGAATCTGCATGAAATCTGCGAGTATGTGTCTGGCCAATAATACCCCATTTGAACGTGTTCAGCTTGATACTTACTGTGCGATGCTAGCCATTCGTTGTAGTCCAGCCCGGCGGGAAGATCGACTAATAATCGTAGGTCCGCATCCGGCAGCTTCCGCTCTAGTAGGCCCTCCTCGAGGTAAAGCTTTGTGTCGCCCTGATTCGAATCGCCGTCTCGTTCCTTGCGTCGGGCTTTTCTGTAAATGGAAACGAACAAAACACGCGTTAGAATGACCCATTTCTTCGCGTGGGCGCCGCTCCCGGCAGGCTGACAGATGTCGTACAGAGCAACACACCACAGTGTCTACTTTGATTTGTTTCACCACACGGCACGCTTCGATTATAAATTTGACCATCGCGCTTCGAATGTCCATTAGCACTTGAGAGCATTCGTTGCGCAACCCCGTTGCTTAATTATGACATTCTTCGGGTGCGCCAGCAGATCACGACACGTGCTCGACATCTCTTGGAGGCATTTTTTCCAAGGAAAATGAGGAGGAAGTAGATTTTATTGCGATAGCGTGCTCCGCGTTTAAAGAAAAACGCATTTCCTTCCTCGTGCATCACAGTCCGGAGTGGAAGCCCAGCTGATGCGCGTGTGTGTCTGTGCGCTATGGCTGTGTCGGAAGCGCGATCGTAAATTAACTCCCGTTCTTACGCCCGTGATCTCGTGAGTGAGTGAAAAAGGTAATGAACTGTGAATGTTCCACTTTTATCTACTTCTACTCCCTTGCTAACTCAGTTCGACGTGCCCAACCAACCAACCAGATCGACGCGAACGGTGAAAAGTTCTTTGATCGCTGAAGGTCTCTTTATTTCTTTCCGCGTTTTCTGCTGCGCGCAGCACGGTGAGCCAGATGTTTTCCACCCGACCAACTATCTGGGTCATCTTCATCTGGGCACCGAACCGAATGCGAAGGCACAGCGAAAACCATCAAAAGAAGCGTATCGTGAGAGAGGGGGATGATGAATTTCAATTCACACCCAGATTAGATACATGAATTTGCGATTCACGCATTACAAACTTCGTACCATAAAATGCTGGTTTCTTTTCCTTGCTGATCCAGAAAAGCTCGTTAGTCTGAGGACACAAGCCGAAAAACAAACCCGTTATCACGAGACCCTTCTTTTCTCGGTTCGATAAACAAACAAGGGTTGGTTGCCTTGGGGTGGGACCAAATTAACTGATAAAGGTTCGATTGGAGAACCCCTTCCCTCACGCCATTCAATTGCGGTGGGGTGATCATGCGAATTAGCGACAGAAGCAGGGTCATGATGTATATCTGTGTACAACATAATTATTTCTCGCTTCCTGTATCTGTCAGATACAAATGTCAAAATGATACGAAACACTAAAAACGTTGAAATATCAAATTACAGAATTATAACTACAATGACGCCTTAGAACTTTGCTTTCATACATTCTCTTCATGTTGAATATAGTGTTTATCTCTGTAAGATGGAAAGACTGCCAAATTTCTAACATTCATGTGCTGTTTGTAAAGGCAGTGGCTTGAAATTCTGGTCACTGGTCGTTATGGAGGCATTCATGATGTATAGTCGAAGACTTTTGTTATTACATCAGCCTGATTCTTATAGCATTATCAATGGTAACCAATCTTAATCAATTTTATTAATTTTGTTCATTTCTAGGAAGGCGTTGACAGTGCTACGTACATGAGTACTCTGACCAGTACCAAACATACTTCGGAAGGGACATACATACTATATGTCGGGAACGTTCCTAAGGAAGAATACACATGGAATAATCCCAGCAAGAAGGTACCTGCAAGAAGAACCTACAACCTGCCAATTTGTCAAAATAATCGCAGGTGTTCATCCATCTCCAAGATGTACTCCATAGCTGGTGCGTCTTATACTTAACCGCTTGTAAAAGGCGGATGTGATAGGATAGATGCTGACTGCGGACCAAAAAAGACACTTTTGGCAGCTTCGTCAGGTGCTACACTTTTCAATTTGTTACACCATCGTTGCTGCCGTAACATATTTTAGACGGTACAGTCGAAGAAGAGGGGCAAAGTGATGTGATGTGTCATGGTGACGATGATGGTGATCACCGTCATGTAACCGGCAGCAAACATGGATATCACACCAGCGAAAAAACAGATACCGAGCATATCTGCAAAGGAAGTTCCTGCACCGTTTACTTCACATGCGTGGGTGTTATATTACATTCCCTTCCTTTTCTCGCCCACCATTCATCAGCGTAGAGGTGATGCTATAACACACACACACACGCACGGTGTGTACACACATTAAAGTGGCACGTAATAGCCACTGATAATGCGTGTTAGTAGGTAGCGTCGTGTGTAGTGCGCGCGCGCGCACGCTCGCGCCTCCACCGGCGCTTTATCATCGCCTGATAGTCCCCAAGTTCCGTGCGTCTTGCGTATTTACTCACGCGTATCATCACGATTACAGCCGCGCGGCGGAAACCTGCCCGGGGTTTCCACTGGAGAGGCGAACCCCCGCCACCGGAGGTCAATTGAGTCTAAGTGATGCGTACTGCAAAGTGTGATCGTACGATCGTCGACTCCTGAAAGTCATCTGACGCCCGCCTGCCCACATAATCTACAGCGTAAACAACACAGCGTAGAGTGGGGTCAGTGCCAAGGTCCGAAAGAATGGGACGAGGGGGGCGAGGTGCGCAAGTTCCCATTTGTGATTGTTTTGATGGTTGCTGATGATGATGACGACGGTTGGCGATCCACCACGCCACTCACAGGCATTGATGAAGGAAGTGCGTCGTGGGCACGTCTCTCAGCGTCGCGCTACTTTGCGCGAATAATGGTCGGCTCGGTATAAACAACGGCTACCAACGCGATTGCCTGGACGTTCCCGGGCGCCACTTGACCAGCCGGAGCCGGAGACTACTGTTTGCGTAGTCGAGACGCAGCAGCATCAGGAGAGAGCACGTGAGTCTGCAAACCGCCGACGCGAGCGATATGAATTATGAGAAAAGGGGGTACAGTGTGTCAGACAAGAGTCGGTACCACGTGTTATACGATAATAGGTACGATATGGGTGCTTCCAACAGCTGGTTGTACTTGGTGGAGTGTATGTATGCAACGGCACTTGATGTTACTTGACAGGTCCCGCTTGTCAAAATATGAAGATAATGTAAAAACATGGAACTGGAACGCTTTCAATAATATACTACACATGGATGGGGGGTTTGTTTGGGATCTAGAATAGTTAAATAAGATGAGTTTCAAGTATTCGTCAACGAGACTCTTTCCTTTGGACCTTTTCGAAAACTTCCTCCTTCTGCTGTGTATCATGAGCTTTTAAAATATTGAAAGACGAAGACCTAAAGATTTTTAGACCCAAATTCTGTAGAAAAAGGATGAAACGTAGCATGAATTTAACATGATTTTGAAGCTCATGCCAATGGAACAAAATCTCTGTACGAGTTTCTGTTGCGCAGACTGTAACACAGCCAACCCCGATGTCTCGACGATTATGAACTGAAGTTTACCAACTGGTAGGGAAGTTAACTTTGCATACAGGAATCAAGTTCATGGTCCACAATGGAGCCACCGGCAATAGCGCAACTTCCCTTCACAAAGTGCGCCGTTTTAAAATGTCAAAGCCGGTGGGTCGTGTAGGAAGGCCCAGCAAATCTCAGCTAGCGTCTGGCTGTTGCCAAGTGTTTAATATTCATCACGACTGCGACCGTTTAACGACCACCGGTTAATTACTATACGAGGGTGGAACAGTCGCCCGAGTCTGAACCGTTTTCGGCAGGTACTGCTGCTGGTTATGGCATTTTGAATTGCTCATAATATTGGCACCAGTACAGTGGCCCATCTGGCGCTGTGGCACCGGCGAGGGATACAGCACTTGCGTTTGGGGTCGTTGGAATTCACAGCAGATGACGCTTCACGTTCGGTTATTAAACCCGCAGTTCAAAAAGGTAAGCAATTATATTTTGATGAAAAGAATGTAAGGAACATGGAATTGGAACCGTCCCAGAAACGTGTTCCTGTTTCAGTAGAGGGCAAAGAATAAAAAAGCGAACCATAATGATCGTGAGTTCCGCATGAGTGAAATGTCAACGCAACCTTTAATTACTGTATCCCGCGTCCCCATGTAGTCCTGCGGTCGTGGGAACTCATGCTCCGGGCTTTGCACACACTTACGTCGGACAGAAGAAGATGTTGAGAGATTCCTGAGCATAGCGCACGAGCGATCCGAGTGCGTCAGACAGCTTTGCCGGTACGATGCCCACCTGAAACATAGGCTTCCGCAGGTACAGTATACACTCGATCAGGCCCAGCTTGGATGGTGACGTGCGCTCATATACACTTTTCATTGGCACTCTCGGGGGTGGGAGTGGACAGGAACTTGGACTGTTGGGCCAGCAAGTTCCTTCCGCACGGTATGAAACTAGTGTATTCGCTTTGGACTAGAAGCTTGCGGAGAGGGACGCCCCCCCCGGTAATAACTTGGCGTAGGTATAGGAACCAGTTTAGGAGGTTGTTGCTGTATATGCTGCTATACAGCCACTAGAATACGAACGGGCACACCAACCGTATCACAGATAGGCAGCGCACTAAGTGGTCTGCGTTTTGTTTTGCTGCTCTTATTTCACAACCGAATATGACGACACGGGCTGATGTTATCGCTGAATGTACTTGCGTCGCCTGGACGATTTGAACGCCGATGACGTTCGGCGCACTAGTAGATCACACACGCAGGAAAAGTAATGGAACGAACACCGGGAGCGCTGGTTCCTCATCGGACCGATCATACTCCTGGATTGCTGCTGCTGCTGCTGCTGCCACTACTTTCGGTAAAAACACGCATTAGCTTCTTGCTGGGTCACAACAGATCAACCCCACGCTTCGACCGTAACACGCGCGATTCTGCTTCCTGAAGAATGATCACTCTGCGCCCGCTTAGTTATGAGTGAAGAAACCCCCGAGCTTATGGGTGAACACGGCACTGCACAAAACACGCGCACCCTCCTGCGAGGTCTGTGTGTTCCTGCACCGACGGTATCAAATCGCCAACTGATAACGAGCGGGCCGCGAGACTCGTCCCGTCGTTCTCCGCGGGCTGTGACAGCTGTGTCGCGAATGTCGCAAATGTTGCCCTGTCACGTTGCGATAAGCATCGACACACCATCGCCAAGATCAGTTGGAGTGCACCACACGAACACACTGACAGACAGGGGTGGGTGGTTCGGGGCTGTTTGGGAAAAAAGGGTTGTTCCGAAAGGTTTACCGCCTTAGGTGTGCAAAGAAAACTTCGCACGTCAGAGATGAAGCGCGATCTTAGAAGCTAGTTTTGTAGGTAGTAACTGTGCTAGTAATACAAATACGTTGAGTTTCCATTAGGATCAGTATTTGTTTTTAGGTACTAAATATCGATCTAAAGTGTCAAACAGAAGAATGGATCACTTGCCACTAGCACTTGTCATTTTGTAGACAAGAAATTTAATGTCAAAAATGACAGTTCCCAGCTGTCACCCAGGATAATTTGACAGTTGAAGTCTCATCGCCAAGTATTCGCCCACTGAATAGGACACCCTAGGCGACTTGCCTGTACGCCTCATACATTTCCCCCATTTCCAAACGCTCATGTCCACCATTGGCAGGGTTTCAATTTCGCCTTCCCATCCAGAGATGTGAAAAGGGATCAGGTGACACCGCCACCGGCCTATCGCGGCTAAATAATAACACGGGGCGGAAAAACACAAATCGCAAACCCTTATCACCCGCGGGATCGGGGTGGGGATTGGCTACGGTGTGCGGTATTTAGATAGTGAGCAACAACCTGCGGCGAAGATCCCTTTCCCCGATCGCGACGGGCATAGCTTACCGGAGATGGCGCTTATCGGGGAGCGGGCGCGCTAAAAAGCTGCCGGAGGGTACCGGCAGTTTCGCAACATCCCAAAGCCTCCGGGCTCGGAGTTGTGTTTGCTTTGGAACGCCTCTGATAAGCCCGGGATAGGGATGGGTGAATCAGGCTGGCAAATATGGGTGCGCACTCAGCAGCGTGTAAAACAGCTCCGAAACAGATGCCCACCGAGTTCAGGGGGTTTGAGGGGTGTTAAGAGTCAATAGTCAACATTCTTGGATTAGACCAGTCGCTGTCCAAATTATTGAGTGTTCAGGTGGTCGTCTAGAAGTCTACTTTTGGTTTCGCTATAAGGTCTACTACTGGCTGTATCGTGTATAAATCATGCAAGCGAAGGGAGAGTGTCTGTTATTTGCAAGAAAAACACTGCACACGTGTGTTGCACTGGACCACCATATGGCTGGAGGATAAAGAACTGGGCTAACGACTCGTTCCCACGCCATCGCATTGGCCGGTGGCCAGCTGGTCGACCTTGTACTGATGGGACGCGAATATTACGGCGAAATTCCCACAGAAGCTTAATAATTCATGCACTTCTCCAGTTGGCCAGTTGCTGGTATTGCAGAAATTGCAACTAACGCCTCGTGTTTCAGTATTGTGGCTCCACCGAACGGACTTGCGAAGTTATACTGCTCATTAGATACGCAATCCAATGCATTCAACTCTACTTCACAACACATAACTGATCCAAAACGAGATGCCTGAAAATGATAATAGACTATTTCTGGCACGTGAAATACGACGCAATGAGTTGCTTTAAATCGACTTTATAACTTCCGCATGACGCTTATCTTCAGGAGGAATTATCGAAACACTGGCAGGGGGCCGCGGTCTTATCTCTGCCAATAGCTCGTGGCTGTCAGATATTGCTTGGTGTGTGTTACCCCTCTTATCGATCGATCGTTAAGCTGCTGTTCTCACATCCGGGTTAAAGGGGATTGATTGTTGTGCGGAGCAAAAGCATAAAAACGCGATTAGCTTAATATGTGTATAATGTTTGATTCTCTCCAAGCAGGAACACTATGCCAAAAATACCAACCCGAATCACGCTTCCGATGAGGCGACAAATTCGCTTTTCTTAACATATTAGCACCGGCTCATTAACTCTAGACACGTGGAAACATGCGAAGCTGACAGCTCCAATCAACAGGATCAATTATCCTTCATCCTCGCACCGGTCCGCGACACGTGCGCTCGTGTTCAGACAGATAGGACAGCCCTCTCTTCGTCCCAGAATAGAACGTTCTCGAAGCAGGCCATGCACGAGGTTGTTCGTTTCGTTGGGTTGTATAGGGTGGCAGCAGCAGACAGCCACCACACTACATAGTAGGCTCCGCATGCCCGCCACGAGAGCGCTTCTTCATTTTCTCTCTACTACTACCCGTACTGCAGATAAACAAAGCACTCACACAGGCCCAAACTACTGGCACTGCGATACCAGTTTCGGTTCGTTTATTCTAAAACAGAACCCGTCGAAACTTCAGCAGGCAGCCGGGGCGGGTTGTGGAAAGCTTGCGCGTGACAAGAACGAACAGGAAGCACGATCAGCCAAAAGCGAAAGAAAATGATGTTTTATGCTCGTCGGAAAATCGTTACCCCAAAAGCGTAACAACAACAGCAGAGCCCAACAAGCGAACGGAAAGAAGGGGAAAAAAGCTCCCGAACTCCATCATCAACCCACAGTGCCTGCCGCCAAATACACAGCTCTCTAATGACCTTGGGGTGCTTGGAGCGGGTTTATCGGTTTTTCGAATTTCCATCGCCTCCAAACTTCTAACGCGAGGACTAGCTGCTGCCTGTTTGAACAAATGCCAAACAAAAAAGCTGCACCGCGAAGGGCTCGCCGCTGCGGCTGGGAAAAAAAGTATCATGCGGCAAATAAGATACCCCCAGCGAGGGGCCTCACAACAATTTGTGACTGTGGCGGACACAATACAACCACCACACAGGCATACACGCCAGCCAAACGCTTTCCATTGCGAACCATAGCCAGAATGACGGGCTTTTGGCGGTTTTTTTTATGTGACCCGCGGAAAAATTCGCACAAGCCTCGGACCATATGGTGGGTTGCGTGAAGGCCAGCTGTTTTTCAGCACGGCTCGCTCACTAATTTGGCCATTATTTTCTCCAAGGAAAAATATGTTTTTTCTCGTTGGAGGAGAAATCAAAGCTGTTCGGATGTTTTTTGCTACAAACGTTAATTTCTTAACTTGTGACAACAAAAAATGTATTTTGTAAATGGCTTGATTAAAGCAATCCTTAAAGCGTTCAAGAACGCATATTAAATAGGCAATTATAGGAGCGTTCAATATACCTGCTCGATAGCGCAATCAATAGCCGCTTTGTTTTTCATACCTCACAGCGTGGGTTCAAATCTCGACCTCGGTTTTCTTAAGGAAGCTTTTTTTCTATTTCCCGAAGATAGGATGAATAAATCACCCTAGAACAATAGGATTTAGAAGCTTCTGAAGCAGCTCTTGAAATGCGTACTACTTTTTAAATTAGGTAATAGGTTAAAATAGGTAGTATACTGTTTGGAGTGTTGTCCGAATTTTTGACCAAAACGGCAAACTCGACCGGGACAAGTAGAGATCGCATCACTGCATGTATCTTGTGTGTACGGCTAAATTATGCACTGCACTATCTCCACCAAAGTAGTGGAAAAGTACCGAAAAGTTGCTTTGCGGGGAAAAAATGCATTCTAATATCACCTCACTCACTCACGCATTAATGACAGCCAATAAATGGCGAATGAAATAGTTACGCCCGACAGAAACCCAACGGGTGTGAGAGGATCGCCTCGGCTACACACATATCATCAGTATCAAAAATCGAATAAAGCACGCATAATCCAACCGTCCAGGCCCCGTTACGCCATGAAAACGGGCAGCAGATCACACTCCACAGAGAGTGCCACAGTTGTAGTTAGCAATAAAAATGAAATATTTATTCTTCAACCTCCGCAACCATTTGGACGAAGGAACCTCCAAGATTACGGTGCTGCTGCATGAAGCACACGCTGTACCGCCCCCAGAGAAGTGCGAAAAATGTGAAAAATTTGCCCAACAGAAGACAGAAGAAAACGAAAGACAAAAAGCGTCTTAGCGCATACCCACTAGGCGGTAGGAAAGAGAAAAAACACACGCTTACTACCGTGCTGGAGCTATATCAGACGGTGCAGAACAGAGATTATAGAGCTCTTGAAGTAGGTAAAAAAAAACCCTAATTGGACGTGATTTAAGCCCACTCCCCCGTCTGGTCGCCCCCCCCCCCCCCGGTTTTCGTTAGCCAAAATTATTAATGCCCATACACCGACCAAGGCAACCGTGAAAAGAAAGGAATTGTCGTTTTTATATGCGCCTCTTTATGGGAGTTTTTCCGGCGGTGAAGGAACGTTCTCTGTTGGGTTCTAGAGTCCAAGCCGAGTATTCGCCTCAACGGTGGCGTACAACGAAGCGGAAGCAGATACATTTTTTGGCCATTTTCCAGCTCCCGTAAGCACACGGACAATGCGAATATCTCCACGGAGACTTGGAATCCACTTGAAAGGTCACCTCTGGTGGATGGGTAGATGATACTGCTAGCCGTCCAGATGAGATTGTTGGAGAGATGGAGACACAATAAAAGGTAAATTTATTGGAAATAACGCAGGAACAGAAAAGCATACCGATCCATCTAAACCGGTATCGTTTAGGCTATAAATTAAACTAACTGGGTAATGATTTGGGCATTGGAGCAGGTTCTGACACTGGCTGTTTTAACGGATGTTTGTCTTGTGATCTGTGTGAGTTTGTTGAAAAAAGGAGCAAACTACCTCAGCACAAACCGAAATCCGCAAAATAGCGCACCCACAACACAAGGCGGTTTCATACTGCCCTGGGAAAAGACCTTTCGCGGTGGTGGGAGAATTGTTCTTTTGTGTGACCAAAGCCCATTTGCAGACAAAGATTGTGCGTGGTTGCGGTTCTGCGCGAACGCAAAACTTAGTTTCATCACAAAGCGTTCATAGGGGAAGGCGGGTCCATATGACACCACGCACGCACAGTGACTCACGTTCCAAGGGAACACCACCAGGGCACGCAATTTGCCCACTGTGTAGGGGTAAGAATTTTTGCCACCGAAGGTCGTCGTTTTAATTGTATGCAAAGCTTGCGCACTAATCCGTGCGATATGTCACGATTAGGGTGTATTTGGCGCACCGAGAAGGAGCGCAGAGTGTGGAGCTACATGGAGCGCGCTCAGCAGCACTCTTCCTCGAACGAGCTATATCATCTCTGTTCGAAGATTTGTTTGTGGGTTTGCAATTTTGTTATGTTAAATATGCTATTTTTGTATTTCATTTGGGACATTGATGTATGTACGAAAGAGGGACCCATTTGGACACTCAGTTCTTACAGCTAGGGAAACGGAGCTATGAACTCCACTGTTGGTGATGTGTTGATCGATTTGTGATTCGACACTCATCACTCATGCTTAAAGAGTCGCAATGCAGAAATGAGATGATTCGACATCCAACAAGATTCGGAAAGAATCGAACCGCTCTTAGAAACGATTCAACACCTTCGTCGAGTCCACTACCAACAACTCACTGTTCAAGGTACTTGAAGTATCGCTCTATTGCCATAATCCCAGATACTTCCGTGTGAAATGTGACACATCCTGTATCTTGAGTAGCCATTTTTTTTAATGTCACCCCTCTCTTCAACAACCATCACTCATCAGTGAGGTGATCTTTAAGGTCGCACAAATCGCAAAGCCACTTGACGAGCAAACTACTTTCCCCTCGGTGTGGAGGAGCTGCTCCAGAAGGTGGCACCATCACTTAATATTCATCGAGCATTGAGCGGCGTCGTGTGAGTCAGACAAGCGTTTCGAATGACAAGCCCCCTCGTACGCGTCTCCTATGACTCATCCGAGGTGACGAATCGCACGCACCCGGGCGGGCCAAAACACAGTCAAAATCACCGAAGATGCAGGTGAAGTTCACAAGTGGCAGGAACCACCCTTAAGGAGGGGATTTAGAGACACAACATCCTATCGATGAAGAAACACAGCGATGAGACACTTAAGCGTACGCCTGTAACCTCACTTTCACGTGCGTGAGCTATCGTTTTTTTGTTGCCTTGTCCACTACTGTATGGGTGTATTGTTTGCCCGCGGTTCGCGTATTTAGTCAGCTTTCACGCGTTCGTACGCCGCACTTCGGGCTGGCTTACTTTCGCCTTTGCTTACGGCAAAGGTGCTCTTGAGGGTGTTGGAGGGCGTGATTTTTTTTATAACCGCCGCATACAACAGTGGCACACATTGTTTGCTACGGTGGTGGTAATTGCGCAAAACAAAAAAAAATCATACACCCATCAAAATCCGGGTTCGACACTGCTCCACAAAGTGAGTCATCCCCAAAACACACACTTCCGAAAGTGGACGCTCGAAAGACCCTAACAGGTATGGGCAGGAAGCAGAATCGCGCGCAACGGTCACTTCGAAGAGGGTGAAGCGTACAGTGTTACACTGAAGCCCTTAGTGGGTAAATTCACTTCTCTCTAAATTCACTTTCCAAAACGCCGATTAAACTAACCACAACACACTCAACCCGCACTTCGCACCACGCGCGCACTGTTTAACGTAGTGGTTGTTGTTGTGTGCATGTGTTTCCCCCTTCTACACACGCAATGATTCATCAATGAAACGCTTTTCTTTGCCCGATTTCCCGGCACCCTCGAAGCAAACGGTTGGAAAACTCGTAAATACACATCCCGGAGCGCCGCACTTTCTCGCCCGGTCGCCGGTGCAGAAAAAAACTAATAATTCGCCCGTTTCTGCACCACTGCAATGCAGCATGGATTTCGGGGCACACAAAACACACTGGCACACGGATGAAATGTCACACGCAGAGGAACGAGCGAACACACACACACAAAAAAAAACAAAAACCTTGAAGGGATTTTTCTTCCACCCAGCGCTTCCGTTGATTGCAGGGTTTGCTTCTCTCTCTCTCTGTGCGTGTGTTTTCTTGTAATCACAATCAAAATTTGTCTCCAAAAACACAAACGCTATCGACGAGCGACGAACGCGTGCGGCTGCTGGTGGCCCGGTGTTGGAAGGAAACACGGCACCGACGGAAAGCACATCCGCCACGACGACAACAGGCCCGGTGAAGCATTCATTCGTAACTGAGAGTGCCGCGCGTGCCGTCGTGACTCGCCGCGGGGTGGCTCACTTCTTTTTTTTTTACAAACAGTTCACAGCACAGTGAACAACCCCACCGGGAGGGAGGGCGAGATTGTGTTTTGTTTTGCCACACACACTCACACAGACACACAATACACAACACATGAGATGAGTTCATCAGCTGCGACTCACAGTAGTGAGTTGAGAGGACGCCCGTGAGCAAAAGCAGGTGAGAGCTTGGCTTTTGTTTTGCTGAGCTGAGCACGAAAAAAAAGTATCTCACTTTTGGCTCTCGCAGATACTCGGCACCACTCGCGGCTGAAGTGGTTGTGCTCTCGTAAGAGCAGCCATTTTTTGCTCTTTTCAAACAGAGAGAGAGAGGGAGAGCGAGAGCTTTCGGCAGAAATCAATTTTGCGCTACGGAATGTTCGCGAGAATGTTTTCGAACTATTTGTTTTGATTTTCGCACTCCCGTCGCCGTGGTGACATTTTCCCTACGGAGGAGCACTGTGAGAAAAGCTCGGTGGAGGCGCATGGTGCGTTGTGATTTTTTTTTGCACAATAATAGTCGTTTGTTTGATAGAAATATGTCGTTCAAATGCTACTTTCATACAGAAACGAACGATATGTGGTTTTACCCAAATGAGGAGTTAAATTTGTAACATTTTTGGTCGTTTTAAATACAAAATTGAACCTAATGAATTCCACATTCTTCATTGCTTTTAACTTCGATCGTTTTTTTTACTAAAGTGTTTTTAATTAACTCAAGAAGTGCCATTATAACGACGGTTCTATGCAGGCTGAGGTTCAAAGTATTTAATAACGATAAAATGGGTAAAATAAGCGGCCTACCGAACATTTTCAATGTTACTTATCTTGTTCTAACTCTCTTTCCCAAATCGAAGTAGATTTGAAGCTGTCTCTGTGTTCTCCAGACATCATAAGCAACGCAAATCGAACCAAATACTTACCTAAAAAAAGAAAGAGAGAGAGAGAGAAAAAAAAAACAATTCATTAACACTTTGTTTTAATATGCGCAGTAACTATTACAGAACGAAATTACGCACTAGACTAGACATAAACAATCATATATTCACAAGTTAGCTCATGAGTAATTGTCGCACGTATCAAGCAAGTAACGGAATCGACCGCCACAAACGAATAGACACGTACAGAACATATTTCCCAATTTGTAAAGTAACACGCCCGCGACTGTCGCGACCAGGCCACCTCCATCCGTGTGGTCCGGGCGAACAAACAAACAAACCGCGTTGGGGGTGTCGTTGGGCAGAAGCACTGAAATTAAACCAACAAAGTCATACGCCGATGAAGGTCTGAGGGGGGGGGGGGGGGCAACTCCGAGACCGTCTCCCCTCACAGTCCCATTCCAGAGAGATCCACACAGGCGGAACAAGAACGTTGTTGTTCGTCCGTTCGTTTTCATTAAACTTCCCTCGCGGTTGGAGGCAACGCGCCGCCGGTGGTGACACCGCTTACAGTGGTTTCGAAGCTGCCGAAATTCGATGGAAAAAGTAAGGGGCGCAGGGCGCAGAAACTGGCGTCTGCAGCGTCTGTCAAGGGCAGCAGGCGAGCCGAATCGAAACAGCCAAAAAACGATTAGTCAGCCGTACGCACAACAGAACGCTTTCCCGGCCAGACGACGAGCAAAGAGAAGGTTCCACACAGCACAGAGGGCAGGAACTGCTTGCTTGCGGCAGCGGTCGGCAGCACACAACCGTTGACCTTGTGGGCCGGGGGGTGTACTGAAAGGTTCTCACACGCTGAAGGCTTTCGCCGCAGGGATTTCTTAGTAAGTTAAGGCCTAAGACAGCCAATGACAGCTTTGCTTTCTACGGGGTACGTAGAATACTCTGTTGTTAGTTGGTGTTTAAAACAATACCAAAGGTCAAAGAGAAAGAAGCCATTAGAAAAGTCAGCATTTTGAACTGACGTTTGTGATAGAGCCACAAGTGTCAGCAGCTGTCAAATTTGAC
The DNA here is from genome assembly GCA_000349145.1 of Anopheles dirus. NCBI lineage: Eukaryota > Metazoa > Arthropoda > Insecta > Diptera > Culicidae > Anopheles > Anopheles dirus. The sequence continues at coordinate 3,269,953 of KB672802.1, read as the reverse complement.
AGTTTTGCCCAGCTCTGATAGATATGATTGACGTTTCTAATAGCTTTAAATGACACACTTAAGCGTGCCGAATCCGAGTTCAAGAAAACTTCTAGCTCAAGGTTCTTACTGCAACACAAACAAAAAGGTTCAGGAACTAATAACAAACTATTAGGAGCATTGGAAAAAAGTTATTTTTCAATATCTCAATACTTAGACCATGGATTCCAGTACGGATATCTCATCGAAGTCATCATACATTCCCGGACCACCCGACGATGTCGGCAATATCGTAATTGTACTTCGATGTTACGGTTGCGCTCGATTTGCATAATGCCGACATGAACCATGACCGATGACGGCAGCTGCTGCCAAAGAACGCTTGCCCTCACTGCCATCCGCTTAATGTTCGCCCCCAGCCCTCGGACGGTGGTGGTGGCGGTGAAAAGAATCACTCCATACTGGTGGTGATGGTATCGGCTTCTTCCCGCTCGGCCGCACCGTGGAGTCGCTGAGTCGTGGCAGTAAAGCGCAATTAAACTTTCAAATCGGAGACCAATCTAAATAAAAGTCGTCGGTTGGCGCATATGCATGCCGTACTGGCGATGACCGCACGGAAGCCTGAAAGGTTTGCTGGTGCTCTACATATGGCTATGTACTTTGGTTTTTCGGTCAGAATGGGGCGGCCGCTAACGTAAATAGTTACAGCACGAGCACCTGATCCTCGAGCGGTAGACGAGGAAGAGAAACTGGAGCTGTTTGTACATGTGATTAGATTTTTGGAACAAACCTCACCGAGAGAATGGCTGGCAGAAGAATGAATGTACACGGTGCACGTTGACCGTCGAGAATAAGACGAGAGAACTGGGTTTCTAGGGCAAATCATCATTTGTTCTACACGCTAGGCCTATCAGTAGGTAAATAAGAGCTAAAATGGCCCATCGATTACTTTGTTGGAGCGTTTGAGAGAATAGAAATTATAAATATGCGGGAATTCTTGTCTTGCTTCTGCACTTGTTTTAATTCGGGTTTTAAGAGTAATGATAGAAAAATTCTAGAAGGCCAACATAGAAATGTCATGGTTCTAGACTACAGAAGCTGAGCATTTCTTGAATGAGTCTTCACTAGATGTAACCTAAATTCATATTTCAACAATCTCTTATTTGAGGATCGCCTTATCAGCATAATCGTAGTAACTGTGACACGTTACTCAGGAGCGTCTCTTGTGCATTGTCTTCATTGTGATACTCGATATTCAAAGTAGTAGTAGTCACAGATGCTGAAAGCTGCAACGTCCAATTGTTATACTTTGTTGAAGAAGATGCTAGCAAAACTTCAAAATCGTCCATATTTTCGGCTGACGCACTATAAATAGTGACCTACGCACTGTATTTCCACCACAATAAACCTTGCTAGCGTCCAGTCACCATGCTCGTATGCGTCACTGGACGTACTTGGACGATGTTGACCCAGTGGGCAAGAACCGCGCACGGCACAATCCAAACTTGCCTCTGCTCGTTCAACACTACCAAGAAGCTGATGATAAAACTTACACAAAGCCTCACTCCCGCGTTCTGCGCCAGTCTGCACCAAGAACCAGCATTCTGAGTAAGCAAAGAAAGTACTGAGTGTAAGATGCACACAAAAAAAACCAAAACAAACACCGCCCGTGCACAGTCCGGAGAGATCCGAAGGGAAACGATCGAGGTTATGCAAACGTCGACGTCGTTCGAAGGGCGTGAGGAACCAGAGGAGTGTGCTCCGGTGGTTTTAGAGATTTGGTAGTGTGGACAAGGTGTTGCGCGCGTAGAGAGTGCTGTTTTCCGAGCGATGACGTGCCCTCACCCGCTGAGACGGAGTGTTCTGTTGCATCACCCAGCCACCGGTTGGTGTGCTGTTTGAGTCTTAATCAAACAGACACTTTTTCGATTGTTTGGAAAGCGAGCAAGTAAGAACGGACGTGTTCGAGGGCCGCACGGTGTGCAATATGACCGCTCAATGAACGCAAACTTTTGCTACCTCAACGATGACTCGCTTGTCATGGGTCATCGTTGGGAGCGCAGGGGCCGAGGTTTTACGGTGGCGAACAATCGAACACGGTTCAGTATTTAGACAAACGGTGCGTCACCGGCCGTGTACACACAGAGGCTGTTGCAGCAGCACGGAAGCGAAAGGGAGTGATGTCAACTGGGGCTTTTGGAACAGGTGGACGACATCATCGGTCCAAGATTCGTAGAGCTCGAAGCGCAAACAAAGAACTCAATGTCCACACTCCACAGAAGACGCTATCGTCTTTCTCGCTTCTTCCGCAAAGCATCCCAAAGCATCGAAAATGGTAACTTCAATGTCGTCCACACGTCCCATAACATGGGGAGAGGGAGATCGAGTACTACACCGAAATGCAAATGACGGACAGGGTGACCGATTGGGCAGCTACAGGAGCGCCCAATGGTGACAAAACACACCGAACACGTTACCCTACTGTTGTCCCCATTTGAATGCTAATCCGGGCGGCAGCTTTTAAGCAGCCGCGAAGTCGGTAAGTCGGTTGCTGAGTGTTTGATCTTGAACATGAATGCACGTAACGTGGTTTTAGAAGCGCCTTTAACTTGACAAGCTATGCCCTGCGTTCCCGCTCAGCAACAATTAGAGGCTGCGTGATGCAATAGGGGAACAATTAGTCGAACGCATTAGCTACTTCCGACGAAAAGGGTTTGTCACGACTGTGGGGCTGAGTAAAGTCACCTTAAACCGTGAAATGGCTTCCGTCATTTTTCCGGTAGAGGGCGATAACATCGTTAGCAAGCGTTACCAAGGTTACTAAGATCTGGTAGGATGTTAACTGCTGACAGTTACGCTTCAAGTACAAAAATAGACAGAAAAAAATCTATACTCCAGCGGCTGCTGTACATAGAGAATATACCTTCGTAATTAATTATTCATATACTTCACAAATTCATTGATAGAATGTATTGCACACAATTTGCCACTTAGTAGACGCCATTTAACTAGAACCAAAGTATAACTGATGTCATCCGTCGTGATTCCATCACCAATATATGCGACGACACGCAACGACGACCAAGGCACGTCATAAAACTTAAATTTCATGCGTTTGCATCAGCAAATCGTAATAAAATCTGGGTCGTTCGGTTCGATCGTGTAGTATTGCATCGCCCGCATGCTAGTTCCACAGATCTGTTTTGAGGTGTTGGACTGCTTCCTAGAATTTATTAGTTACCACAGCAAACTATGATGAACAAAATATTGCCAAAGGTACCACTCCTGTCAGTGTGACCCACGTTTTTGAGAATATGAGCTATCTCTATGAACTTTGTACTCGGCGTACTTGAAGGGGCCGCCATTTCTCAACAATCGAAAAAGCCAGACGCACAGATTTGGAGCGTCGATTTTTTCGCTCCTCACCCAATTCGATTGATGTGCACACGCGTCTGATGGATGCAATAAAAATCGTACAGAAAGAAGAAAAAAAAACACACCCCGAGAGTCCATACAACCCCCTTCTTCTGGTAGAGGGAATCGGATAGAAATCCCCCCAAAAACGATGGGACGGCCGATGTTGTAAAATCTCGATCCAACAATCAATAAACAACCGCGCAGCTCGAGGAAAATCCGCCACGGGGAAGAGGAAGAAAAAACCCGCGCTGTTATTTTGCCTCCACCAGATGTCGTCACAGACCGACTGACGGCGGCGGCGGCGGCGGCGGCGGCGGCGGCGGCTGCGATTGCATTCGCGGGCAAGTTCGACCAGATGGGGTGCAGCGACCATACGAGTGAAGCTGGAAATTGGAGCACCATGTGTGGAAATTCCCTTTTTATTGGCACACACACCCACACATATCAACGGGTGGAGGAACAGAGGCTGTAGGAACGCTGCTGCTTTTTTCGTTCCGAGGGTGCCTTTGAGAATTTGGGAAGATAATAACAGACGGAGACTGAGTTGCTCTGATGTTGTTCCGGCTGTTCCGGCCGGCCAAGATTCACTTCCAGCCTGGGGCGAAAGTCTGGATCGTCGGTGGAAGCGGAAGTTGAAGAGCGGAGTGTTTGTCGGCTGTAAAAAGAGCCAAATGCCCTTTATGGCATCCTTCCGGTCGCGGGGTTATGATTCCATCCGGCGACTTCTACTCGAAGTGAAATGGATGCTTCAAATAAGACTGATTGACGTGCATAGGGCACGGTTTGTTTTGGTGAAGCGAACACACGACTCCAAATTGTAGGCGAAGTTACGTTCGCCTTGCTCCAAATGTGGCGTTTGATGTGACTAATGATATACAGAGCATGACGAAACGGATGGGTTGGTGGATCAGCCGTGATTGTACGTGGAAAGTTTTGGATCTCGATTCAATCACTCCCATGAAGAGCCATCTCCCAAAAGAGACGACTCTCAAAAAGTCATGCAAAAATCATTTCCCAAAAAAAGAGTCATAAAATAATCTACTTTCAAGAGTGCCGAAATGAGGCTCATTAAAACTCTCCCAATGTGAATCACTTAAATCATTTTAATAACATATTAATTTCAAATCACAAATCACTCCTTAATCGCTCACTCTTCTTAAATCTTTATTCTTTGAATTAATTTGACTCTTCCAGCACATCGACAGCTATCGCCTCATGGTTATTGCCTATTTCTAGCAAAATGTTAAAAGCAGTCGGAGCTGTTCTTGGAAACCATCATTTGAGGTGAGAGATCTAGTCGCTTTGTTACAAACTCGTAATTGCATCCACACTAACTGCCTATACGTGACACGTGCGCCGAGAGTGCCGAGTACCGAGCATCAATCGAAGCGGTTCTCTTTCGGTCTGTTCAAATTACCCATTGTCCTCCACCTTCTGCGGATGAGTGATGACGATAATCGACCCGGGCGACCACGAGATGATGCCGCCATCGGGGTTCGTTTGTCTGGCGGCGATCGAAATTGCTACTGTCGGCGGTGATCCCCGCAGCCGCTTGCACAACACACGGCCGAGGGTGTAGGTGCATATATGCGCGATTATGCAACCACAAACCCCGAGAGCACGACGCTTGAGCACACAGCTGTGCGCGACTCGGACATCATCACCAACCGCCCCGTGCAGCAGAGTCAATGCGACCTATTCATCATCCTAGGCTTGTCCCGCGATGCAGTTATTGGAGCTCAGTGTGTGGTTACGGGATTTGCATGCACCGCGGAGATGAAAGAGGTGTCAACCGTCAGAGGGAGTAGAAGGGTGAAGAGTAAATGGAATTATTAGTACGAAAAACGCCTACTCCTAAAGTGCCGTGCTGTGCGCACCTCCACTGTATCATTATACCACCCGCAATCACACTTGCCCCCACGGTTAATGTCCGGTTTTTGAATAAAACGAAAGCGAAAAATGCTGCCGGTTTACACCACACCACACACGCCGAGGTGTGTGCTCTCGGCTGAGACGGCTCTCCGCACTGTTATCGAAGATTGTTACGGAGTAACGGAGTGGCGCCATCCGAGTGCTAGGAGTTCCGCGTGTGTGTTACCATTTTGTGAGGTTAACACGTATCCGCCCGTTCCTTTCTCTTCTGCCCCGTGTACGGATCCGCACGCTCGCCAGATGGCGTGCTATCGATAAGCATCACATATGAGTGGTTAAGTAACAGGCTGGTGCTTCACATCCGAGGCGAGCGCGCGTCACGAACGCGCAGAACGCGCATGAGGGAGTTTTGGACCGCTCGTAACTACACCACGTGCCACCCCTCCGTTAGACGGAATTCCTCTCATCCGGTGTGGGCTTTTTTCTGTTTCTCTTTTGCCTTCAAAGAAGCTTTTCAGCAGCTTGCCTAGACTTCTCCAGTTGCTGCAGCCAGCTAGAACTCCGATAATTACTTCGGCAACGAAAGAGAGATAGCGCATCTGGCGCGACATCGAGGAAGACAGCGAGCTTATTAACACGAAGAGGAAAATCCCCAGGCAAATGCATTCCACGTCGGCGTGTGCTCTCCTCCTCGTCGACAGGCGTCGTGATCCGATGCATCGTGATTTGCATCGGAGCGCGTTGCCCATAATCTACTACCTCACGGAGGCGCCATCTAGTTAGCACGCACTGAAGCGCGACCCGTTTTGATTTTCGCCCGTATAGCTCATCATCGTCAACATGCCGGAGTTGTCAAACCGATGCCGAACGATCGATACGGATCTTGGCGCCCGGCAATTATGGGGAATGCACTTTAAAAGATGGCTTCTGTGCGATCGAGAGTAAGTTAGTTTCCAGGCCTTGGGGTGAAAAAGTACACAGCGGAACAGCTGGCTTTGATATATAATTATTGTTTTTATTTGGTTTATGGTATAGCTGCAGACGACTTTTGCCGATAGATGGCACTGACGTTTGTCACTGTCATGCTTGATTTATTGACAGAAAGCTTCGATCAAATGGGTATACTACTTTGAAATCTTAATCAAACTCTAAAATTGTATACAAAAAGTAATAAATTAATTATAACAAAACTTGGAAGATGGCGGATTTTTAAAATCTTTTATAATTTCATTTTAGTGTTAAGTCTCTAGCGAAGCTTGCCTGAATAAAACTGAATATATCTGTATCATGTATTCTTATACCATCTTAGTAAAACAGATGCCAATCATGTGAACTCAGTAAGGCAGCGCTCTGGCACCTTTCGAACAAGACATCAGACACGAACAAACCCATACAACCATATGGGGGTGCTCGGTCAGACAGTCTCGAACAAACCAGACAAACACGGTCTCGAACAAACCGATTTGGTTTTGTCTGGCGTGTTCGATTCCCATCCATGCTGTGTAAACCTTGACAATAAATCCGTCACAAAACTTCAAAAAACCATTGTTTACAATTGCGCGGCGGTTCTTTTTAATTAATATGTAGTTTATATTACGTTAAAATGTGGAAATTTAACAAAAATATCGAATGAAAGCAGTGTTTGTTATGATGCTACGGATGACATTTGGGCCAGACAACAGACAATTGCCAGAGCACCCTATCGAACTTGGCCTGTTTGTTTGTTTTGTTCGAGAGGTGCCAGAGCGCTGCCTAATTCAGACTTTTTCGTTTATGTGTCAAAGCTTGCAGTAAAATGGTATCAGACCTAGTGAAAACAATTGTTTATGAACCCTTTCAAACCTGGAAATCCTCTCTTGAATTCCAAATTAGTAAAACAGACTGATCTTGTTATGAAAATTAAACTTTTTGTAAACTGTTTGAGCATAAACATAAACATAATAGTTAAAGCTATTGAGGCAAGTTCTGTGGTGCTATAATTGACTGCCAAAAAGGCATTGCTATAAAATTTTAATATCACACTTTGTTTGACAGCTCACTAGAGCCATCTATAGGAAAATTGTTAAGTGCATGTGAATGGCATTGCATAAAAACAGACACACAGGGCAGCAATGAAGAAATTTTGAATCGATTTTCAAGTCGTATAGCTCACCACAACACACGTGTGCTACTCCTTAGCCACAACAACCAACCCCGGCCCACCGCGTCCTCCTTATTAATCGACAGTCAATAATTTCTGCCCCATTTGCCATTTTAGTTGCCCACCGTGTGCCAAATACTGCCGGCAACCTACAAATGCCAGAACTTCGGGTGCCAAAAGTAAATGGCAACACATATGCCTTTGTGTATGTGCCGTTCCATATTCCATACCACACATCGTAGGCCACACGTGCGACCGTACCGTGAAATGGCATCTCCAACTACCTCATTTGCTACCCCACCCGATCGATTTACACACACGGGAAGTTTAAAGGTGAAGGTGTGCAGAAAGCAGAAACAAAAATAGAGGGCCACCCAGAACAACGACAAGCACGCGGGTTGGAACAAATTACACCGGGCGCGCTCGCCCTCGGTCCTTATGAGCATAAAACAGGATTATCATAATGTTAAGCATCATCCGGGTGCGGCGGGTTAGTGTGGCGTAATGGGACGGTTTCCCAGATGGGGAATGCAGCACACGCTGGAAGGTCACATACTGCAGTTTTAACCTCACAACGGTCGCAAAATAGACCCACACACGATCTGGTGCACATGTGCACACTCGGTACTGCGGGAAAAGGGACCAGAAATACACACACACACATATACAACCATTATGTGGAGCTGTTGCAAACCCTGTATAAACCCATTAACACAGTGTGGCAGAAGAGGGGTTTCAAGTGCTGTTAAAAAGGTGACACAAAGTGGAAATAGTAGTTGGAGTCGGAAAACGGGATGCACCCGATCCGCAACGTCGAGAGTCGATGATTAAGAGTTCGATGGTGGTTCATGTGTGTCGGTTTGCTTTTTTTTTGTACAAAACAACGGATGCAACCAGCAAGAGCAGCTGATTGTGTGCGTCGATAAAAAACAGTGGCGTAACGAAAGGACAAAGAACTGTCCTGTGTGTGTGTGTCCTTGCTCCTATGGTAAACGGCCGGAAGTGAGATGCATTAAAAGTGGTACTACTCTATTCGTTTCCAGCCTGGTTTCACATTTTCGCTATCTCTCTCTCGCTCTCTATGGTTCCTATGTTTATGGAAGACTCTTTTTGCAGGTCGTAACATGCATAGCTACACAGCTGCAACATAGTGGAAAGATAAAAGTATAGCCACCAGCATAAAGTGCAGTGAAATGTGTCAACCGAACGAACAAGTAAAAGCGAGCAAATATAGGACAAAGTGTTCGAACAATACGAAAGAGATTAAAAAGGAAAAATGAAGCGGAAGATGATAAATGTTTTTAAAATAATAACAAACAAAAGAAAGATATAGCTAGCAAATTTAAACCTGTTCATATAAAAACCAGCACAGCTTATGACCAGAATAACAATACCAAACAAATAAGAAAACTTAAAAAGTCAATAGGAAATATAATACCTGATAATGTTTTTAAAAAAGTATGAAAATTAAAAAGTCAAAATTGTATAACATAAAAATACGAAAACAGACAAAATAAAACATACATAAACCATAAATCACAACAAAAATATGAAATCAAACCATTTATACTTGCGACACAGGGAAAAATATAATAAATGGGCAAAGCTTTTCTAGCATACAGTGTTTAAAAAATGATCAATGCTGTGCTCTAAATGAAATGAGAAAAAAAGAGTAAATATGAATCAACCCTGTTTTGTTGCCCCCTCACGCAACCGATGGACCCCATTAACGGCTCCCGCTTCCGTGTGCGAGAAGTGCCATCAGACGCATTTACGCGTGCTTCCGGTGGAAAGAAAGTACGTACACATTGCCGTTGCTACCGCCAACACCAGCAGCAGCAGCAGCAACAAAACAACACACACCTTTAACTACAGTGGGCAGATGGGAAGCATCACTCATTGCTCGCTCGTTGACCTCATAATTGAAGGCTTTTTGAAGAAGGGTGAAGGGTCCAATTTCGGCGTGAACGATGAACTTTTCGGCGGCTTGAATAGCACGCACAGAACCGGTGTTAGCTTTAGCATTTTCACCTTCTTCTTGGCTTTCAATCGATCCATTTTCAAGTGCAGCGTAGCAGAGTGGCACGCGATGAAGGAAGAAATGGGTAAAAAGTGAAAACGGTGTGTAAAAGGTCATCGCTAAAACGCGCGCGATCGAACCTATCGTAGTAGTGCCGCCCAGTCTGTGTGTGTGTGTGTGTGTATGTGTGTGTGTAGAAAGGAGTGCACTCAGGTACGGATAAAATAGTGCCTTACGGTTCGGTGGGTTTTTAAGATTGACCTATTTGGGTACGGCGAACACACACGAGCGCGCGCGTAGACTGTTCCAAACTCAGCCCGCCCTTTCTCTCCAGCGCTCGGTTTTCCCTCGGTGGCGATGGGTGGTTGCAGGGTGTGGGCCCTATATTTACCGATACATGCTGCAGCAAAACACACCCACCCACTCATCCGAGCAGAATCAAGCTCGCTTGAACCTCGAAAATGAACCTACCCCGCTCGGCGCAATGAGTGTGTGTTGATGTAAGCAGATAAATTTGCATTTTAAATTAATGCCCGTACGCACTTTTTCCCTCCGGCGCGACTGTTTGCACTGCTGGTCCACCTTGTTTGACCCCCTACGGTGCAGAGGAGGAGGCGGTGTACCAGTAGCTCGGAGCGGTAAGTTCTAGAGTTCCCGTTGATTTCTCACCGAGCGTAAACAAACAAATTGAGCAAACTTTTACGCCCGTTTATCGCCACTAAACCGCGTCTCGCGATCAACCACAGCGCAAGTGCCCGCATCGGAGAGGGGAAAAAAAAAACATTATATTTATCTTCATCTACTAAGTAGTCGACTTCCGCGAGGGCGAACGCGCATGCGTATCGAGGTAGCGCGATGAGAAGTAAGGAACCATAAATTAAGCAATATGCTAGAAATCGATAAGAGCAATTATGGCATGTCATATATTTTAATATAATTCAAAATGTTTTATGGCACATATGATTGGAGATAAATTATGGTAAATTATTCTAGTAATTTTTATGGTAAAAGCATGTACAAGTTCATAAGCAATCATAATAACACCTGAATAGGTTAGTAAACCGTTACGAAGCGTTACGCCGTTACTATAAAGTTTCCTCAAACGTCAAACTTTTAAGGAGTCGATTGTAAAAACTACAAAATGGCTATCAAGAGTCATAAAATAAATCAAGCTTACAGCCATTTCCATCAACCCACCCATTAACGGAAGCGTGAAGTCTAAAAGTTTAAAAAATATAATTCCGAGCCCAGCCCACAAACCAGGTGAAGGTCGGTCGCTCGGTTGCATTTCATGTCCCAGAGGCACTCTAGAGTTGGTGTTCCAAATGGCGTTAAGAAATCACACCAAAACGAGCGAGACGTTTTCTGGTTTCTGGTTCACCGTGCATGCGTCAGTCGAACCAGAGGTAACGGATTAGCATACGGCATTGGCTCACATTGGGTCTGGATTGTCCCGGCGGTGTGTGTTACGTCGACGCTACTGTCGTGGCCCTTAGCTCCAATTTTCTGTGTCTGTCGTGCGTGTGTCGCGTGATTGGTCAACGTGTTTCGGTGAGCCGAGAATGCTAATAATTCGAGAAAATGGCCACCCATGGTAGTGGTGTTGTTTTTAGCACATCGGCCAACTTCCGGTGGGAACTTCCTCCATAGAGGAACTCACAAATCTCTTTCCAAGGTCACACGCGACCTTCGTAGCGACCACTACACACACGGAGATTGACGGGGTGCGAATTTTCATCCACCATGGATGGGTGCTTGATTTATCACCGATCTTATCGTGCGTCACACGTACTTTTGCAAGCAGGAGGAGGAACATCCTCTAAAAGGTCTAGTGGAAGAAGCGTGCTATAAATAGGAGCAATTCGAACGGCAATTCAACAATCCAGAGGCGGAGGGATCAGTCCCCGATTGTCAGTAACAACAGCGTCTTGATTGGTTTGACATTCACTGCCGCGTTCGTGCAGCCGCTGATCGTATGCGCACACTGAACGATCGCACTTTAATCGACTCGTCTCTCGGAGACGGAGCAGTAGAGCATGCTGATTTTTACGACCCGTCCGAGCTCGAGCGAAATAATCATCGACTATTAGCGGGTGAAATGTTGATTGACGCTTCCATGTGAATAATATGAGCCACCCTTGGGGGAAAAGTTCATGGATGTACTATTTCCATCCTCAGGCATTGGGGAAATGTCAAACGGTGTGGTTTCGTGATATTGACTTCGTTTGCTTTCACGCTAGAGAAAAAGAGAGAGGGCCATCTGTCAAAATCAATCAATTGCCACTTGACGCTAGATGGCGCTCGTGATTGTAGTTTCAGTGGCAGTTAACACGGTGACTATCATTAGAATGGAACAGTGTGTACTGAGACCAGACACTTCAAAGACATACAAAAAGCAACCAGAACCTAGACCTAGACATTCGCAATACGCTGTCTTCACCAATACCAAAAAAAGAGAAAAATATTCTCTGTTCCACCACTCATACCATGTCATTGTGAGCCGCCGGTTGCCTGCGCATTACACGATGTGACCTTTCGAGCGGACAACTGCTGCTGTCGCTGGTCGTTGGCGCGTTTTGATGAATATTTTTCGTGCTCTGCTGGGTGGCCGGTCGCTCGTGCGGTGCGCTCCAATGTCCGCCTGACAAGGGGTGGATGACATTTGTTTCGTTCGAGCTGTGTACATCATGGGTGTGTCTGTGACTAGCGCGCGCGAATGGGCGAATTTGATGATCGTTTCGGTCGATATGATTAATTTGTTTACGTCCTGCCATTTGCAACACGATCGAGAGCAGCCACGAGAGCACGAGCCCAGCGAGAAAGGAAAGGTAAATGCACTTTCGATTCTCAGACAGACAACGGCAGACAGGGAAAGGTGATTCTAAAATGCTTGATGAAAACAAGCACCGCCAACCGGCGAGGTCACTCTACTAACGAGATCTTCTGCCTCCTATCCGTCTGCTGTTTTTATATAATTGAGAAAAATGCCATTTCATTACACCGAGACTTACAGGCGAGCCAAATTAGAACATTTTCTTCCTATTCCTACCTAGCACGTGAAGGTCACAAACACATGTGTGCACACTTTCAGCCTAAGCAACATCGGACTTTCGGTGTGCGAAAAAATAAAATCCACCCAGTCTATTATTTATTGCCTCACCGTAGGAGGCATCATTCACAAGTTGCAGAATTTTAGGCCGGCACGGCGGAATTTCGACACTACAGGGGCACATGTGCAAACCCGGGCCTAGCTCTGTGAATGTATGGTTAATTAAAATCATAATTAAACGAGCGTAACGAGGCGTTGCTCCTCTTGATCACTGGGTCGTCCATTCGATGTAACACCCGAATCGGTTAGTAATCTTAATTAGTACTAACCAGCTGCCCACTAACGATGCGCGCTCAGGGCAGGAACGACAGCCTTCTTCACCGGTGGGAAGTGGAGAGTTCCGCATGCGAGGTTCTTCTAAACTGTGTTTTCTTTTCTGACAATCCGGAACGCTATCTTGAGCACGTTTCACTGTTTCACTACAAAATTATACTTCCAATCATTGCCACCAGAGCAAGAAAAGAAGCAATGCTCTTTGAAATTGCTTGAATGAATAAATCATCCAGATAAATTATTCAAAACAGTTTTATGGCAAAATTATGGCACACAACACCCGCTGCTACCTATACTCTGTTTGACTGTTTTGTCTTTTTATCAAGCGATGCCTGTCGATAAAAATCGATGAAAATTACCAACCGCTCGCCTGTTCTCCCTCTCTCGAGCAGGAGCGAAGATTCGTGCCAATCAATTGGTAAGTATCACGTTTTATGGCATTATCAAACGTCTCGATGGTTCGGGCGTATGCAGCCACCTACTACCCCAGCTTTGACGGTGGACGAGATCCGGCAGTGACAGTAGCAGCGACAATCGACAGCAATCAGTGCCGAACGCAATCAGATCTTCGATAATTTGCTTCAATTGGAATTTATTGTCACTCTCGCGATGCCAGGGAACGGAAAATTCCCCGCAGGTTGCAGCAGGCACAACGCTGGCGTCGTAAAACAATCACAAATTAGCACACGCGGGACCGGCAAGTTGGACGTTGAACCCCCGAAAAAAAAACAACAAATAGTTGTAGCAGGAGCGATTATGGCGTGATTTGTTGGCAGGAGGCATTCTGTGGTACACAAAGATGGTGATACACAACATAAGTTGCGTGAATACGTTAAAAGATGACGATAAAATTATGAAAACCTTAACCGACTCTTATAAGACCACTACCAGACTTGTACGAGATAACTTTACAATAATCATACAATTTGTTCGTAGCCCAAACGTCAGTAGCTAATGATTGAAATTGTGACTCAAATTTCTATTACATGTAAGAGTTTTAAAGCATGTTTAAGTTAAGTAAAGTCTGGTAAGATATTTAAAAATATAGTGATTTAAAGCAAAACATGTGCGTCTTAGAGAGACTATGCATTTTATGCAGAGGTTGACTGTAGTTTTTTTTAACTACTAATTCAACTTTCTAACCTATCACATAAAATGTCATATAACTCATTTCATTAACTCACGCGCTTCCCAAGGGATCACCTTTCTTGAAACACTTCGTACATATCAGGAAGTATGCCATAAAAAATATCACTCAAACCACCTACTAGCGCTCGATTTGATATGATACCACGGTGTGAGGGAAGTAACTAAGAGACATGAATATCTATTATCCACATCGAGCGGCTGGTCCGATACATGTTTAGACGTTTTTATGACCTTTTTGTCACTAAACGGGACATCACACCGGGCGCACACACCACCAACGGCAATATGCCTCACATTACGCAATTGCTTCACGAGAAGACGAGGTTTTTCTTCTTCTCACCCCTGTTGTTTTAATCTGTCGTTGTTGTGACTGTCCGTCGCCGCTTCGAGGCTAGTTTTTCTCGTTTTCCAAGGGTACCTTGGCGAGCGAACAAAGATGGATGGGAAGAAAAACACAAAAACCAAGCCCATCGTGCGATGAAAAATGGGTCACTGTCTTAGGGGGCCAAAAACCGGCCATACCACCCCCTCTCTCTCCACCCAAAGCATAACCACTTTTTTCTCTCGCGTGTGTATCGATCCTTGCGTATGCTTTGCGCATGCTGTGAGCAAAAAAAAACATGCTCAAGTGCAAAAGCGGGTGTAGTGAGTGGAAACCGTTAAGCTCGGTTGTTTGGAAGAGATGAAACCAGTTGTTCCACTGCCTTTTGCATCTTTCAACGCCGAGTAGACGACTAACTCGGACAAAACCGGACGATGGCTGAGGTAAGAGTACATACATGGTCAGGGCAAGCTCAAGTTACGGCTTAGCCTCGGTCGTGTTGGTGAAGAAAAGCACACAGAAATATTGATTCCAACCTTTTATCTTTAATTGTCCGTGTATTACACTTATTGAATGAGTTTTCAATTCTATTTCCGTGCTATAAACATGCTATAAAGCTAGAAATTGCATAAGACACAAAATGCACATTCAGTGTATTGTTACTTAACGCGAAGAATGCACCTTAAGCCATCTATCAAAGTTGACCATCGCAGAGGGTTTCACCTACTTCTTCGACACCCTCTTGTGCATTTCACTTGCAAAACTCGTAAAACGGCTTTTGCGTGTGTATCGACGAGAGCACATGCTCGAAAGCGGAAACGACCGTTCGAACGAA
Organism: Anopheles dirus; assembly: GCA_000349145.1. Taxonomy (NCBI): domain Eukaryota; kingdom Metazoa; phylum Arthropoda; class Insecta; order Diptera; family Culicidae; genus Anopheles; species Anopheles dirus. Next base: position 3,254,837 of record KB672802.1, on the reverse strand, counting down.
TGCCGCGGGGGCAATCGTAAGCGCAACGAGCTGCACAAGAAAGCGATGCAGCAGCAGTTGCATAACACACCGGGGGATACAGCTGCAGAGGGAGTGTAGTTTTCTCCCTGTTGTTCTGGTGTCCGAGCCGACCAACCTGTCCGGATCTTTCTTTCTGCACTCGTTTGGGCCATTGCATGTTCGCTTCTCGCATTATTTACTCGATGCGGAACGAATTCTCTCTAGGGGGGTTTTGAAGTTTACGAGCTAGTAACGATCGTCTACTTCGATGCAGTAAGCGTTTCCGCATTCGTTTCTACATCTCACGCGCATGTTGATTGACTGTCGGAGAAAGAAGGTCTCTGAAGGTGCATTTTCTTTAGTTTTCATGTTTCAATAGCTGGTTTAGTATAGAAATGGATACTTCATACTAATTTCACAATTTTTATCGACTACTTTTTAAAAAATAGAAGATGTTTATACCATCGTCAATTACTCTTATTCCCGTATTTACAAATGAATTCAAACGGAAGCATTGAGTGAATGAACAAAAAGAGCGGTTATAAATGTTTTTATCATGCAAGCTGCAAACATTCAGGCGCAAATTTGTTGGCAAAACACTTGTTCAGATAATAGGATAAATATAAAGCTACTTAATCTATGTGGGTTGGATTAACTACGAATAATTTATCAAATTTGCGCCTTGAAGTATGCAATGATTACAAAAGGTAATATTTTTATAGCAATTTTTCGGTATTTCGGCATTTGTTTTTGTTCGTTACATTTACACGTTTAGCTGAATAATGATTGCTATCAGACTTTGAACGGCCATTGAAATAGTAAGCTCTACATATGAACAAAAGGACTCTACTTCTAATGCCTGAACAGCGTAATAATACCGAATGAAACGAAGAAAACAAATATAAACGATTCGAATGGAGCAATTCTGTCAATTTTATTTCTGTTGCATGCATTTTTTTCTCTCCAAAAGCTTTCAAAAGCAGCACAGACTGACGTCAAACGTAGCTCCGATTTTTACGAGTATTCGATTCCGTCTGAAACGTGAAACGGTATCAACTCTAGTTTAGCATACGCCAGCCGGGGAGAGGGAAGTCTTTAACTGCTCCAAAATTTCAAACAGGTTCCGATTCGCTATCACAACAACACAACACCCCGTGGCCGTGATCTCTCGCCGCGTTCGCATAACAACACAAAATTGCGCGAAACCTAGTGTCCTTGGGTCCACGATTTGGCGAGCCAATAAACTTGTCTCCGAATAGCTCCAGCGGAACTTCTAGCGAGCCAGCGGAGGCTATAAAAACAAGCTATTACATTTAATTTAATAACGCTCCGCCAGCGCACGACGTTGACCACCGCCGCCGTGGCGGAGCTCAACTCCATGGAAGAAATGGATCGATTCTAAGAGATTCGTAGAAACAAAACAGAACAAAGCGCATACACACAGAAAGGTTTCGGACGATTTCTAAAAGCATTTGGAATCGATTGGCGTGTTTGCATGCGACCTCACCGACGGAGGAGAACCAGCGCCAGGTTGGGCAGAGAAAGTAGCAGCAGGTTCCATAAACTACCGTTCCATAAATTGTTCACAAATACCTTTCGCGACTGAGGAGCATCTCGTGCAACGTGGAGCGTCTGACGCGGGAGAAAAAAACAACGTTCTTAGGCAGCACCTGAGCGCTGCTCTCGGGGCATCATCGAGCATCGTGCTGGGTGTAGTGGTGATGGTGGTGGAGGTGATGCCTGGCAACATTTGTTCGTCCCATTTGGAACCGCCATTGTGCTACTGTTGCTTGCTTGCCCGGGGAATAATTATTGGCAACTTTGTGCAGATGTGCTATTTATTGCGAAGGCGCACGAAACGAGACCGAGTTGCTTGTACCCAAATGGGTAAAATAAATAAGAATGCACACACACACACATACACACTGAACCCTACGGTGTACAGGGCGAGAGATAAAACAACGTCAACAGCGTGTGATGAATATGGAAAGCAACAGCCTGCCCCAGGGCAAGTGTGCAGAATGCATCCCATTAGCGTTTAATGTGCGATAATATTTTAACTGGCACGAATTCGATACGAACCAGGTCGACGTGCTGCATCAATGTATTTAAACAGCATGGAATGTTTTGAGTAGCTCCTATACAAAGTAATAATAATGCTGAATTTTGAAAAACATTATGAATTAAGTAAAACTAACCCATAGTAAAATAGTAAATCTTGTAAATACGATAATCGACGAAAAAATAATAGACGATATAGATGGAATAAACACCACTCAGAGGAGAAAACAACACTGATAATTTATGGAATATGGTTAAAATCATCGCTTAAATTCTTCACAATACTTACTACTATATGCCAAAGTTTTTGGCACCAACAATACCATAGTCATTTAATAGCAAAAGTACGAAACTTTTCTCAGTAGTACATTTTGCAAGTGTAGCGCCCTCTACTGTAATTGTGTGGAACTATGCTGCGATTAGTAATTGGTCATTTTTTGCGAAAAAGCATTAAAAATGCTTGACAGACTTTACCTATGCAGCAGCAAATAGCCACTATGCCCATTTGTTTGACAAACAAAGCCCTCTGCGGTGATAAAGGTAGTGATATTTTTTTAATTTTCATTCAAAGGGATGTTGCTCGTAACCAGCATGAAAATGAGAATGAATGACAAATGAAGCGAATAAGTACATAGATATTGATTTTCTCATGCATCTCGAAACTCACGCAAAGCAGAAATGTACATAATCTATTCAAGATCTAGTCATTTACCGCATTCCTGAACACTTCTCAGAGTTCGTTCGTTCGAATTCGTTCCACTCAATCATGAACTCCTTCCACCCATTCATCAAATGCCTTTTCCCACGAAAGGATTCCCCACTCTGGTTAACGTGACAGATTGAATACTTCCAACGATGGAATGGTATCGACTTGCTCGAGGTCGATCTTTGAACTACATACAATAACCACATCAAGAATGGATGAAGCGATTGTGAGATCGAATGAAACGAATTCATGCAACTCTGTGAACCGTTCGAGAATGGAGAAAAATGCTGTAAATATAGGAAATAGAGTCGACGGTTGTCATTAAACGAAACTACTTAACAGCTAGTTATAGCAAAATAGGTTTACTTCTTATATTTCGTCCTAAAATATTGAATCTACATTATTTTCCCACAGAGAAATAGCTAGAAACAAATTATTCAATATTATTCACCGGCAAAACAGGAGCATATTTATTAAAGCACATCTCGTAATACCCATACCGCTTTGGAAACCATCATAAAAGGCGACCACCACCCAAGCAAGCTACAGGCAATCGACATAGGCGAACGGGAAAAAAAGAACACATATTCCCCAGAGTGTCCGCGAGACCTCGAAACGCTTTTTATGCGGGTTAGGGAGCATCACAAAAAAGGACACGGTAAAGGAGCAACAACAACAGCAAAAATCCGTACCGGTTCCAGTAATTATGGCGGTGTGTCATGTGCATAAAATTAAGCCCCCCACACACCCGGCTCCCGGAAACGCTGCGAAGCGAATGAGGGAGCCCCATCCATCGTAAAACAGGGGGCTAAAGACGCGCACTAAACGGACACCAGCACCGTCTGCTACCTACTCATCGTCTTCATCAGCAGCAGGAGAAGGTTCGAAGGATCGATAAGACCCACATGAAGGGTCTTCTTCTGCTACGGTATTGCCGGTGCTATGGCACCATTTTTACACCGTGGAGGTCTTCTCTCGTTGGTCTGCTTTGGTGATGTGCGGGAAGTGTAGTGCTGGAGGAGGAAGTAGGCAATCAATCACGCGCCGTTTTCCGCCCAGGGGAAAAACAAAACGATCATCATCGCAACCGCGCGACCGTGTTGTCGCTCGCATTTTTTATTATTACCGTTCAATGTGTTCTGTGGCGCACGGTGGGAGCGAGGTTGGTTAAAAGATTTTGCTAAATATTTTTAGTTCCTCATTGTTTGAACACATACACCAATACACAAAAGAACAGATACGAACTACAAATATGGAAAGCAAACACCACACAATGTGGATGAATATTTTCAATATTTTTTTGTTGTTATAAAATATGCTTCTAGCCCAATGTGCGTCGCAATTTTCCATCGGCGATCGCTTTTCCGCGTGTTTCAAAACGCGTCAAAAGAATACCGCCACTATGAGGAAAGCCGACAAATAAAAACCACGATCGACAGAGAGAGAGAGAGAGAGAGAGAGAGAGAGAGAGAGAGAGAGAGAGAGAGAGAACGAGAGCAGAGTACCGTTTGGCTTCGTTCATGAATATTCAGCAGAGCTTTTCGTGTTTTGTAACAACCAACATGCACACAGAAACGCGCACGGGAGCGAAATATACGCTCAGATAAGGTAACAGCAAACTACTGGTGGCGTACTGTTTCCCAAAGGGAAAAAAGTGTGCTGGTAGGTTGACGGCTTGTGCTGGATCCATCCATCATTTTATGCTACAAACGTACGAGCGTCATCAAGAAGCCTTTTCATCAAGAATTCTCTTTAAAAATTGGACTGATAGAATGTCCAGCGCAGACATTTTCAGTCGACTAAAAATAGTCATTTTTGCACGTATAAAAATCTCTCATAAAAATCCCATGCAAAACTTGTAACGTTTTCCAAGCGATACTGCAGCGCATTTTATCGATTTTTCCAGAAAGAAAAGTGCTATACAGAGGCATCTTTGAATGTTTGACGGGAAATTAATGAGCCTTCGCTTTTACAGCTGTCCAGCACAAAAAAAAACTGGGACAAAATTTAATTCATTAGTCAAATGTCACACGCCATGTCCGCATCATGCTCACACAGTGTGTGCATGATGAATGAATTTCGCACACTTCTGTCAGGCGTGAGGCTCTCTCTTTCTCTCGATATGACCTTCTCCTCATCGTTTCGTGGGATATTTAATGTTTTTTTTTTTCTTAAAAGTTTTTGTTCATCATTATCAGTCGAAGCAACAAAAAATTTGAAGCAATCGAAAAAGACACGCAGGTGCTGCTGTGACGCGCCACATGAACACATTTTTCTCCTTTCTTTCACACACACGTTCGGCAGCTCCTCATCACTCGTTCCGTTTCATCCGATCCGGTGAGGGGGGTTCCACATTCTTTTTCACGCTAACGACACTCTTTCGTTCACTACTACCTACTAAGTCCTAATTGAAAGCGCGACACACGTCACCGGATGCGGCTTTCACTTTTTGACACTTAGGAACCAAGCAAAACAAAAAAAAACAACAGGTACCATGGTGCGATGATGCGTGCGCGTGTTGATGCGAAAATTAAATTGTGTGTTCGAGTGGGGCTGCTTCGGAAAATCCTGTGCCTCCGATGATCATCGTCCACTGTCGCCATTGTGACGGGCCCGAAAAAAGAGGGTCATCAGAGGCAGAATGAAGGGATGAATGGGAAACAATAGTGAGATAAAGCTCATTTTAGATCCATTCGTTTTGTGAAGGCGAGCGGGTTTTTAGCTGCGCGGTGTCGTAAAGCAGAAAATAAACGCCACACAAAAAGAGATTATTGTCTTGGTCACTTTTTCTCCGGACCTGAAGTCTATTGTGAAGGAAAAGCATCGAGCATCGTATAAAAGCTCGGTTGAAGAAAGCGAAGAAAGTGACCTATTTGGATAGGACGTTGAATAACAAATTTTAACCTATTGTAAAATTTGACATCATAGCGAAGCATGTATCTAAAAATGTCAATTGTGATAAATTTCTTTTAATTTTGTTTTTTTTTTAACAATCTATTTCAAATGAGGATTTTTATTATTATTTTTTTGGGAAATTGTCCATTATTGGGTCCATTGGGTGAACCATTGTGGCAACTTAGCTCATAGCAACCTACTGCATCCTGGTCCCACCAGATAGTTGAAAATCATAAATCGTCATTTTCCGCTTAAAATTGAACCATTTTTCGATGTGGTAATCTAAATGTAACTTAAATCACATACATTTTGACAGTTTTCAATAATATCTCTAAGGTAGGCCATACAAACGAAGGTGAACCTGTTTCTTTTTACTAGCCTAATTAGAACGGTCTTCCTCCGCCATCAAATTCTGGACACTTACCTGCAAAGAAAAAAAAAGCGGAATAAAAATCATCAGTAAGACATGCGATACATTCAAGCAAGTTTGAAATAAACACTCCAATAGAACGAAATCCGTTTCCGCCATTTCCCCCGTTAACCACGGCGGGCCAATTCAGTTCCGTTATGCGCGCGCGCCTCGCCTCATCGCAATCACTGTGTGCCGGACAGGAAGGAGAGTGAAAAAAAACTCCACAAAAGGGCGGAAATTGTAAAACGATCCCCACCACCACCGGCACAGGGTGGATGTGGTGTGGCCGGAACGAAAAGAACGAGAGAGAGAGCAAAACGAGATTATTCCGCTTTTGCTGCTCTTCTACGAAACCAGTCACATGGCTAGCTGCTGGATGGCGCTCATGTATTACTCCACCATCGGGTTCGGACGTGATCAGCTGATCCGATGTTTGATGCGATTGCTTGTGACGGCAAATCAAACAATTACCGACCGGGGGTGATCGATAATTGGTGCGCAATCAAGCACGCCGAGACGTGTGCTCGCAATGCCAAAACCCTTGAAGGCACAGGGTAAGGGGTGGGAGCAATATTTTTAACGTATTCGTTCGATTTAGATGAATTATGTTTCGTCAGTGTAAAGGGCTGTAGCGGTAGAAAATCCTCATACGCGAACAGCGTACTCAACCCGGCACTGTAAACGATCCGAGCGGACGGGGTGGTGGGAATCATGGTCAAATTGGAATCGATTACTAACGAGCACGCAGTGAACGAAACGAGCAGGCGGCCAGTCACCGCGAGAATGGTTCCCCCAACAGCATTTCATCAGAATCATCCCTCTGCTCTTCTTTCGCCTTCCGTAGCAAATCCCTTTCCCTGTGTGGTTAATTCCTCTCTAACCCAGTTCCAGTGCTTCGAACGACGATCACCACCCATAGGCCCCCACCAGCCCATCGCGCCCCCACCCTCCTCTTGCATTAGAAGAGTATAAATTGCAGCTTCATTAAATTTACAGTTAGCGTGTAATTACGCCAATTAAGCGCGAACCGTACTCGTTTTTTTTCGACCATTCGTACCATTTAACGAACGGCAAAATCAGTGCGCCAGTGGGCTGGGGTAGTGTGCGGTTGTTTGTCGAAAAAAAAATCCACCACACAAACACACACGCGAAATAATGAAAGGTAGGTGTAGTTCCCTGGAAGGGTGGTGTAATGGTATATAGTGATGGTTTTAAAATTTGTCCCACTTTAAACTGTTTGAACAGAGCGGTAAATTGCGAACTTTTGTGCATATAAAAGAACGTTCTAAACATTCGAATCCACAGTGAAGATGTTCCACAGGAGAAGCGCTTAAGCAGCGCCTAATAAGCGATGGCTTATACTATATGATTTTTTTGTTATAAAAACGATGTTTTATTTACCATTTTTTTAGATATACAGAATAAGTTACAAATTCCCATAGCTTCTATCTAGAACCATGATCATCCATGACTAAGCTCAATTGTATAATTGAAGAAAGCAGCTTTCTGTTATACAGCCCCGAAGCTGTATTTAGTACCATTTGAATTCATGAAAAATACGAAATTTGAAAGATGATTCTTTCAAATTCCACTAGTTTTTAATCCACTTCTTAAACTAATGAACACGTATGATTACATTGCAATTATAATTGTCAAGAAAATCAACTCCATACAAGTCTATGCTGAAAACAGGAAGAAATCCATCGAAGATCCAATGTTTTTGTCGCCTGACATGTTTAATTCCCATCTATGCTGTATAAACCTTGGCAGACAATAATTCACTGAAGGTCACAAATTGTTTTTTTCAGTATTTTTACTAAAAGAGCAAATATCATATAAATACGCCTTACAGTTCGAAGGGTACTATTGATTGCATGGCTTGTAAAGACTTTGATCCTTTGAAGTGTCTTTAATCTCTCTTTGTTTGGAATATGATTACATGCTTCTGAACGAATCTTTCGGATGATCGAAATCCATTTCGAAGAATACATTTTTTCAACCTTTGATGCTTTGTTTTTAATTAAAATTGTAAACTCTGTTACATGTTGCTTTATCGGCAAAAAAAAAGTTTATTTCAATAAAAAAAAACTTTGCCCACACCGAAGTGCAACTCATTTAAAACACTCAAGGAATAAAAAATCACCCTGAAAATAAAAACAGAAAAAAAGCACTATGATTAACACAGGGATAGGAACATAAACCATTTTCGCGAAAAGCTAAAACACTATTCCACGAAGAAGAGAGAGAAAAAACACAGCAGGAAGCAAATTAAAAATAATTCCCAATACGATCATGTTCCGTAGCGTCGGGCACTCGCGTCCATCACACACACCAAAAACACGGAAGCGTTGTATTTGCACTTGGACGAGAGCTTAAATTTAAGGATTTTCTCCACCTATCCCCTGGAGGGAGCGCCACAACAGCACCGTGTGCTTTGTTTTTGCATTTGTTTAGTTTTCCTCCGCCCCGGGTCGGCGCCGAAGTAGTTTAAGTTTAAGTAGCTTCCTCTCGCTTCCTCTCGATTTCCTCCCGTTTTGTTTTTCGGCTACGCTTTTGCTTTCTTTTTGCAATCACTTTTTGACTACCGAGCGCCGAAACGCACTAGTGGCGAGAAGAAAAAAAAACCAACCAAAGGTGGGGCGAAAATCAGCGCTCGCAAAAAGCGAACCAGACAGACAGATGCCCCTACTGAACTTTTAACCCCGTTTCTGGGTGTAATTAGGTGCAGCCTCATCGGCAAAAACCGCTTACGTAGCCCGTCCCGTCGAAGCGGACGGCAGCGAGCCGGAAAGTGCACTAAAACCCTATGTGGTGATAACGATCATAATCAGTAGATAATGAAGTTAGCACACACACGTCTGCACAGAAAAAAAACGATGCTAAAAGTAGGAAAAAAGCACCAGTTTATCTCTCGAGAAAGTACATTTTAAAAGGGGTTATTCCCATCATGAGTAAAAAGAAAAACGAAATGAAAATGATGCAGCTGTTTAGGAGCAACCGGAGCGGTAGAATTTCTGCGAACCGGAGATTACACACACACACGTTCATGGTGCAAATGCTATTAGCGGGGAAATTTTAATCTATATTTAAATTAACCCTGGAATGTTATTAGCAAGCAGGGTGAGAAGTAAATTACGCCAAACACGGGCAGCACCAAAAAAACAAATCCTAGCTTGGGTGCCTCTTGGCGCATGTGATGTTTACCAAAACAGCTTCTAGTTCCATGAATTGGCATCTGGTGCTTCGGAGATTTTATTTTCTTTTCCTGCTCCAAGCGTGTATACACGACAATAGAAATGACCTTCCGGGAGCAGCTCGCTGGCGCTCTGGAGTAATGGCCGTGTGTTGCCGGAAGCCTTTGGGAAAGTATCGCAACTTATTGACCTGCTTTGGGTGCACTAATGGCACGAACTGATGGTGCGCGCGACTAAAACAACAGAGTCGGTCAGCAAAACCGGAGAGCACCTACGACAATGCCCATTCCTGGAACCGCTTTGTACTTGCTCCACATTGGAGTGAAGTGACATTTAAGATTTTTCCAAGAAATTCATCTCGTGCCGAAAGTTGCCGTTGTGGTGCACACAGTCTTAGCAGCTCATGCTTGTAATTGAGTTCGTAACACGAGGCGACCGACCGACGCTTGGTCTGCGTTTCCTCACGTTCTCATACACCACGTGGCGAAACACGCCCAGCTTCGGTCTCATTCGATCCGTGTGCGTAAACAAATCAATCATGGGTGACACCTCGGGTGACACAACGCGCGAGACGTAAAACTTAAGCAGCTCTTTGTAGTTTCACCTATTTTATCCGCGTTTTTTTTCGGAGACCCAATGATCCTAATCAGCCGATCAACGCCGCGCTCCTAATTGGAGCTTTGGTGCCACTCGCCACAAATCAGCTGTTAAGCAGCCATTAAGAAAGTTTACGAAAACCGACGCGCCCATTCGGGCGTAACTGCGCACCGGAGTCAATGAAAATTGTAATCTAAATCGGAGAGATCTGCGTAAACGTCTTGTGGGCGTGTGACGAAACAGACGCACGTATACTGTTGAAAATTAATAGTCGACTTTATTCCACATACATGTTTCCGGCACAGTGGATTGGCTTTACAAACTTCGCTCTCACTTTTGCCTGTACTTGCATCACAACAAAACGGGAAGAAGAAGAACTTCCATTTTCATTATCTTTACAAACACGGCTCCTCCTCTCGCCAAAAACCGATTCGGTTATTGCCTCCGGCATTCGAAGGTGTGCTCAGACATTAGTAGGCCGCGCGACGAAAAGGAAAAGGCATACGTTTGGTTTGCTCCGGCCCACACGAGTGTTTATCGTCCGTCCGTCCAAGTAGGCTTTGTCACTTTCATACGGGGAGGCTTGCTAGGCCGGTGCTAACGCAAACGCAACCTTGACATTAGAATCAGGTTAGCAGTGGCTCGTGTTGCGCTCGTGTTTGTTGAGACGTGTGTGAGCGGGTACTTGGTGCGATACAACTGAAACCAGTATCAATTACCGCACGGTGCACGAGCGGGAGTGTTCTAGAGAAGGAAGCAAACCTTGGCGAAGGCGAACGACGGCAAAGACAAACAGCACCGAGAAGCCGTCCACTACCGGGGGCCGTGTTCGAAACGTGTTTGAAAAGGTCCGCACAGCAGCGGAAGAGAAAGAGTGCAGGTGAGCAACAGTGGTAGTAGGCGCCAACGACACTGTTCTCTGTGCTGAGTGTTTAGTATTGGTGTACTGTCAACGGAACTCTTCCATTTGGTGGCATGTCTGACAGGTGCCAAAAGTTTACAACCCACACACAGAACAGTGTTTAACATTGCATCGAAACGATGTGTTACCCTAGCTTTTAGGAGTTGAAAATTTGTTTGACAGTCGCAACAACAAGAACAACAATCTTCCAGGCCTGCTTTAACACGGGTACGTAATATGGTTCCAATGTGCTGAAACGCTGACTACGAATGCCGTGTCAAATCTCGCACTCTCTCTTTCTAGTGTACGGTTACAGCACACACACACACACAAACACACGAGTAGGTCAGATAACTAATAGTTTGGACACAACACTGCCTCTCCCCACACCTCTCTCGTCTCATCGCATATGAGTTAGGTCTCGTGTGTCGCGGTCACTAGGCAAGCAGTAAAACCGATTGCAACATCAGCTGCTGCTGGCGCTGTCGGCGAGATGCGAACAACAACCGGTGCGTGCAACGGGCACAGACCAGCCAGCGAAGCGTGCAACCGCATCATCATCAACATCACTGTCCCACTGCTGGTTGCCCATCAGCTGTGGACCTAAATTAAACTCAAGTCAAACCGGTCAGCTGTCAGCGAGAAGAGGCGAGAACGAGAGCGAAAGAGTGAAGCGCTGCATACAGATAACCTCTCGACAGCAGCTCACTATAGTGATGGCTGAAAATGACAACTTGAATAATGTCAATCGGTAGTCGGCGACGGACTGCGGCTCGTGCGCGCTTGTACGATCATCAAGTGACGATTGAGTTATAAGCCCATTTTCGCCCTACCAGTTTTATTTGGGATTATTAGTCGCTAAGCAAACCACGCGCAACCAAGATTATAATATCTCGACACGAAACAATGTCCACTATCGAGTTATTGCCAACGTGGTGACAAGTCGGGCTACCCAACGTCGTGCTGGCGTTGCCCCACATGCCAAGTAAGCCAACCCGGTGGTGCCTACTTCCCTCTCTGGTTAAAGCGATTGATAATTATTGAAACCCCAGTTACCCACCGTGAATGCGGCACGTTTCAGGGTCACTCACGGTTTTTCCTTGAACTACTGGTGTTGTGGCACAAGAGATTCATTATCGACGCCACTCCACGCTCCAACATACTGTGGTGTGTAGGTGTTTCTAATCGTACGACAAACAGCACGCAAAAGAGATCGGTCCCCGTCGCTACGTGGCGTGGGTGAGACGGTCGCTAGTTGCTTGCACCGCCAATATCGTGTGGATAAATCAATCTTTATCCTGCAATGGGGACGGGTGAAGGAGGATGATGCCCACGCGAACTCGGCACAGGGCAAACAGTCACCAACTGATCTATCTCCTTTCGAAAAGAGTGGAAAAACACCTTGAGCGATGGTATTTTCAACGGTGATGAGTTTATCTAATGCTCCTTTTTACATCTCTATCTGTAGCCGGGTATTTGTGCAGTTGATCACCTTCGGCTTTGTGGCGCCAGTAACCAACCAGCTACATTCAACCCTAATGTCCGTCTTCTGACAGTTACATTATTGTGAGTAGGATTGCAGGCGCACTTGACACATGCAAACGTAGAGAGAAAGAGAGAGAGAGAGCGCGGATTGCAAGCAATTAATCATCGTTATATTTGATTGAGATATGTCCATCTTATCAATATTCATGTTACTAATGCGTATCAACACTCAACACAGTGCAAATGCCGCACTTTAAAGCACCCTGTGGAGTTGGTTGTCCTTAGGAACAACTTTCGCGGTGTAACACACTTTCAACCCGCGTTTGCTCTGTCGCTTTTGAAGATATAACTGATTTATTCAGGCCCGAGAAGTTTGTGTACGCTTCAGTCATGCGTTTGAGTTCGCGCACACGGAAGGATCAACGCGTGCGGAAATGTAAGCGAATGCGAACCCCGCGAATCGTTTCTTGGAAAAATGTTTATCCTCACGCTGTGCATATTCATCCCACGATGGTTGCGCATACCATTAAACACCTACCTCCGATTGGCATTTAAATGTTTAAGGTGAAGGAGCAGCATCGTGTAGAAGACATATATTCCATCAAGAAGATGAAGGGTGCAATTTACAGTCAATAATTATTGACAGAAGAGGATGTACACAGGTTCCTTTCACACCTAGCTTTCAGCAGCTGAGTCTCTTGTCGTGACAAAAACGAACATAGTCCTCGTATCATAGACAGTTTTCAGAATGTACCTGAAACTGTTCAAACTGTTCAACGTCAATATAAAATTAACAATGCTCTTAATAAACAAAACATTCTCAAAACCTCGCTCCCGAACCAATTGGCCCATATGCACCGCACCATTTTATTGGTCAGTTTGGAGCATTTTTTTTTTAACTACGTATATATATGTTATTCATGTTGATTTCAATTGTCTTAATAGGTTTTTCAAACATCTCATCATCATCAAGTAATGTGTTGACACGCTAAGTGATTGATAAAAAAAAACTCGGGAACGTCTACTCTACATTCTTCAGGTCTTCTTTTCTTCCCAGCCAGCCAGCATCGTTTGCTCTGCTGTGGGACAGATTTCTTGGAACAGTCCAACGTTAGGGAAGTTTTCTGGTGGTTCGGGAAACAATGGAACGACGACTGACGCTTGCGGAGGTAAATATTTGATCCACAAACGTCTTCCTCTCCGAGCGTTTTAAGATTCGTAAGCGTTAAAGCATCTCTCTTCCTGTCGCATGAAGCGCCCATGAGCGGAATGTTGAAAGATTAATCCAAAATTTGTTGCGCTCTATCGCCGCGTGCTTCGAAAAAGACTCCTTCCACTGTCTCGCGCATTGAGTGTTACAAAGAATGGTATTTACAATGTTCGTTTTTCGACTACCAGCTGCAACACGCCGCTTGCTTACGCTTCCCACCTCTGCTTTGAGGATCGGGCTATGCTCAGGTGAAAGCGGATGCACCAATATTTGCACAGTATCCCACACCCCGTTTGCTTTACGCGAGACGCTCGGTCGAGGAATCTCCATTCCCAAGGGTCTTCTGATCGGGCGGCCTTCTTGACAGAACGCTGACGGATGTTGGGACATGGGCTTGCCACCACCTCGCTGTACGCAGCCTCCGGTCGTCCGCTTTACCTGAAGGGCCCCCTTATCCTTGTTCTTGCATCATCAACATTCTGGTGAGTTTTTTGAACCCAAAACCCGAATTTTTCGACTGTACGTGGCTTTGTTCTGTGTTCCTCCTTAGCTCGAGCTTCTTTGTGGACTGCTTTTGGAGAACATTTCCGACGCTAGCGGCATCGAGTGATGGCACATGACCGTTTTACGGAGCGCTTTCAAATATCTTTACCTGGACAAAGTTTGCGTTCACAGGATGCGTTGTGTTTTTTTTTTTTGCTCGTTCGGCAATTATTTGTTGTTTACGGAAGGAAGCGGAGTTAAAAAATTGCACCCTCACGGAAGTGTGTATTATTTTAAGAAGTTCTTCCACCGAAAGTTTCCTCTATCTGTTATTTCTTCACCAACAAATCCTTCTGCAATGACAGGAAGTGCTTTTGTCATTAGGGACAAGCAGTGGGAAAATCATTTCTTCTCAGTCGGAAAGGATCGCCCAAGAAAGAAGCCGAAGATAAATGGCAGTGCTCATTACAGAAAGTGAAAATTCAAACAAATAATACATAGATGCCCCAATCTCGCTCTTATACCTTTCCTATTTTGCTCCCCCTAGTAGCCTGCTGTGACAAACCGCGCCCTATCGCTCGATGCAATAATAACATCAACGCAAACTTCCTTCGTATGAACCTGGATACTTGCACAACCTATCCACCGGAGCTCCACCCTGGAAGACACGTCCAGCAGGCAGGCAGAGGAAGTAGGTTAGAAGTCAAGCTTCAAGGTGCACTGATTGCGCACAGTGGGACGCACGTGAAGTATTACTCTGGAACGCAAACGAATAACCACTTCGTGACCATTTGGAGCACCAGCGGGTAGGGGAGCCACAATTTGCAACGGAACGGATTGCAAAGGAACACCGACGAAAGCGTCGAAGCGCGTGCGGTCAAATCATAACAATGGCTTCCGTCCGTCCGGCTTCGTCCGGCTTCTCCAAAGGAGAGGAAAAACACTGCACGACCTCAGCACAGACCCGCCGTGCAGCACAGCAAACAGTTCCTTTTGCAACGGGTTAACACATTATGCAAACGACGCAAGGGAAAAAGTAACCCTCACCCCGCTGGCGCACTCCACCGCCACCGTCAGCTTTCATTTGCGTTGATGACCGTGCAGAAATACCGGAGGTCGAGAGGGCTTCTGAAAATATGATTCATAATGCAGATTGTTCCCAACACTAGTCAAGGGCACACAATGCAACACAACCGTCGCTCGCAACCGTCGTGCAAGGTTATCTGCGATGCATTTCTCCCGGAACCGAAAAGGCATTAAGCATTCGGTCGACCCGGGACGATTAGCAGTAACAAATGCAATTCATTAGTTTCCAGACTTTAATGAATTCGGTTTTTGGAGCGCGAACATTATTTGTGGGATATTTGAGACGTGTGCTCCTTAAAGTGGATTGTTGCTTGTTTTCTCAGTCTTTAAGGGAATATAAATTAGTACTTAAGGCATAAATTACATCCCAAAGAAACAACTGAACTGTTTAGCGACATCGGATAGCCTGGCTTTCAGGCTGTGCAAGAGAGTCATCGATACCAAAACTAACCTTTTTTACAGTCGTTCCTTTTAACGCAAAAATGTTAAATTAGTTTGAAGCTATCTCCATAGGTTCAAGTCATCGTTCGCAAATAGAGCAGCTGTCAAAGCTTAACTATGCCAGCTGTCTAGTCACCTGTTGGATCTATCGGCAGATTACTGATACAGCTTCAACTCCTGCGATCACCTTGAGAAGAAGAGTAAAGTATTCCAATTGGTCAGTAGTGCCATGCCATACAACTATCCTATTAAAATGGCTTAGGACTATAGTAGAGTCAGGGACAACTTAGCTCATAAAAACATATGCGACTCTAACGCAAGACTAATACACAAGCCCTGTTTTTATTCTTTATGAAGCATCACCATTGGCTGCAAAGAAGAGAGTAATGATAGCTCAGATCAGAGAATAATTCCTCCACTTTCGTAAACAATTTTCATAAAGAAGCCATAAACAATAATCATAATGTTTTTAATTTTAATCGCGCCGTGCTCACCATTGTCACATGCTCAGGGACCGCAACACGCGTTCATGCTTTGCAGAACACACCACGCGCCATTCAAAACGATCCTCCTTTTCAGGGCACGCAAAAGCAACAAAGACATTTTCTCTCCTGTCTCTGGCGTCGAAACCGCTCGAGCGGAACACGCAATCACGGTTCCACCGCAGCCGGGGCTGGCTTGCAACTAACATCGGATCTCTTTACTGCAAATGCAGGAAACGGGAAGTGCGGTGCGGTTGGTAAACAAAACAATTAACCTTCAACGCGCGGCTCCGCGTTGACAATGCATCTTCTTCACGTCCAACAAACAAAGTGTGGCGGATACTTTCTACAGCGCGGCGGCCCTTTCTCGCCCTCTAGTTCGAGAGCCATCTAATGAGTCGAGTGCTCTTTTAAATAGGTGAAAGGAACGGACCTGGGTTCGCTTTGAGGTGTTCGCCGTGATCCCGCATGTTCCGTGTTGTTGTCCCGGATGCTCAGAGTTGCTGACACTCCTACAAAGTACGTCCAAGCAGCCACCAGAACGCTGGGTGGTAGTGTAGCTGTGTGTAAACTAGAGCGAAATTCTTGCCATGTTCTGAGACGCCCTCTCCAAATCTCGTTTCCCTTGGGCGAGACACAGCCGGAACCGGCTGGGCTCCAAACCAAGACAATATGCTTCATGCCGGATGGCCACTGCTCAGTGGACGGAACAGTGACTTTCCGGTTTTTGATTTCGCGACTTCGAACGCCTTGTGTCACGCGATCACACAACGGTGAACAGGGCAGGCACCCAACGCAGCAACGCACGGGTTGAGATCGTGATCGCACGCACCCGGAACCACCCCCGACATTCGAGGTGGTAGTCGAGTCGAGCCGAGATCGAGTAACTTCCAGCGACAGTGCCGCTGTACTGAGCACATGCTTGCGACGTTTTAATTGAAGGTCCCGCACCCTTTCGCTCGGTGCGCTGAGCTTGTTTTGCACGCGAAATCTAGCCAGGTCGCTGTGTATTCTACTTAGCGTTGTGCTGTTTCCTGAAGTAATATGCTGCCACAAACTGGATACACTTACCTGAAACGATAGAGAGAGTAAAGATAGAAAGACGTTAGATTAAGAGAGTCCCACGTCATTTAATATACATTTTGAATGACGAATGATGCTTCGTTTCCCAAATCCCACAAGAAAATCGGCATCACAGTGCTACTTCACATTGGCTCTACAAAGTCTACCTCGAACACAGTCAGTCAGTCAGGCGGTGCTCTGGACGACGTTGTTCTGGACTGTGGCAACACAAACGACAACATCGAGCACGTCGCAAGCCAATGTAAATGGAATGAAATTCGTCGCAAAATTCATTTTGCTACTAGAAGTTATCAAACGGCTGTATTGTCTCACAGCAATCATGGCTCCATGGAGTTGTTGTTGCCTATTACCTGCCCACTCTAATCGGCCGTCATTACCAGCTGAGTGGGTATATCGATCGAAGCAACACCTTTCATTGGTCACACCTGGAACCACTCAGTCTAGTGAAATCTGTCCATCGGATGGGTTACAATGCAGGCGACGGTGGCGTTGTTCTGGTCACTACTGCTGTACTTCCGGCTTTGGCCACTAGCCGTCTCGGACGTAACGCGTACCGGATCGTGCATTGCTCCTTCATCGAACAGGAGCTCGATCGAGGAGATGTGTTCCAGCCCGTACCACCCGTACCACGTATGGCACCTCTACCCGGTAGACTACGAACCGTTCATGGCCAACGGGGTACAGCGGGATAGCTTCTTTCGCATCGGTGGCATCGACTGGCGCTGTATGGATCTGGCGGTGCGCTGCGTAAACCGAACCAGGCTGCAGCTGACGCAGCGCTGCCGGAATGTCACTGTCGTGTACATGATCGATCAGATTGCCAATCCTAATAGGGAACTGAGCTATCAGGATGGTATCCGATGCTGCACCATGGAACTGCAGTTACGGCCGGACTTTCGTGTCCAACATCGAGCGGGCGAGAGCTGCAATATAAACGCTCAAAGCGGCTTCGAGCTGTGGGGTCACGCATCCCAGTTACTGCTGGTGCAGGTATGCCACAACGTGCTCCACATCCATGGTCACCTGCGGGGATACTGGCTGTTCGTGGCGCAGAATGGTGACGTGACGGAGATAAAGCGTGCCCTGGCCGCGCTGGTCCAGCACTACCCGTACCTGCGGGTGCACCGCTGGACGACCACGCTCGCGAACAAGGACGCGTGCGGTTGTGCCACCTTCGACAAGTACATCGTCCAGCTGATGAGCTGCAACGCACCGATGTACGATCGGGCGAGTGCCGGACAGCCGAGGATAGATATGGCACTCCGGCCCGTCAGCACCAAAACCATCCACATGGTGGTACCGATGGCAGTGTTCCGGGTGCTGCAAGGGGTCATATTGCTGAATGGACTGCTCTGGATGTGCATATTCGCGGCACAGCACCAGGTGGTGTATGAGGTGTAGACCAGCGAACTAAGCAGTGAACAAGTTAGAGAAAATTCTTGAATTCTTAGATAGTTTTGATAGATTATCGCAGATAAGATACTTCGAGAGACTCTTGAAGAGAGACTTCCCTGGTCGATATTCAGTTCCAAGATTCTGCGTCCGATGGAACGATCCAGTTGATATTCGAACCCAGAGGTCTCCAGAGATTAGTTAGGCAAATATCGATGTCGAAAGCTGTTGCCGTAGGCTCTTACGGCCCCGGATGTAAATGTTTCAGATGCCATGCTGGTAAATGTTCTCAAATATAACGCATAACCTATATAACGCAAACGTTTTGAACGTATTAGCGCAAGCACAACACACAGCTCAGGTCAAACGACTCTTGAGCCGATGGCGACAACAAACCAGATGACAACTTTCCCAGCCACGTTCATGAGGAAATCGTTAATGTGTTCCTACTCACTACGTGGTAGTACACAGCCTTTCATCAACGGTTTGGCTCCGGTATTATCGGATCAATTCGGATTCAATGCGGATTCGATAACAAATCGGAAAATCGCCCAGGATCGCGAATCCTAGTACTCGCATTCAAATTTTTCAGTATTTTTCCTAGATCGAACGATCGACTATTCAATATCGTATTCTAGATCGAACTCCCATTAGTCTTTAGTTGCAGACTACAAGAAATTACATTAGTCACAAAACAACAGTTTCTTCTCCGGACGGACGCTTCTTCTCCGAAACGTCTTGGGTCAGGGGAGTCTTTCACAAAAAGTGGCCAAGAACGCATTAATCCAGCACATTAAACTACTTAGGACGTTGTACATAAATAATACTAACTGTTGCGCCTCTGCGTTGATGCAAGCGCATAATGGAGTTTTTTTAGCTTCTAAAAACATCATCACGTCTAGAGAGAGTGGTCAGTTCTCGGCTAACAGTAAGACGTGGTGGCAGTATGTCTGGACTATCGATAAGAATCTGGTGCTACGGACCGGTTATCCTGCTATTGCACCACCACTTCTCGCACGGTATTATCTACCGTGCTCGCTGTGAGCAATCGTTCACGACGGAAGGAGATCTCAATCGCATCTGCCGAAACAAGTCAACCACAGTATCGCTGCGTGCGTTCCGATATGAGCCGCTGGAAGATATGGACAGCAACCAACACCACCTGTTCCGTACCGGGGGTCTTAGCTGTGGGTGCATGGAGCTCACCGTGCACTGTGGTACGAACGACTTCGCGCTACACTGCCGCAACGTGTCGGGACAGTACACCATCATCGCCAGCGACGGCATAAGCAACGCAGAAGTGGTATTAACCGGAACGCAAAACTACCAAGGCAGTAGAAATTGCTCGGACAGCTATAAGCAAAGATACGCATTCGAGGGCGATGTCCAGCGGTACGTACTGATACGCTTTTGCTTGAATTTTGTGCGCGCCCAATCGAGT
Source organism: Anopheles dirus (assembly GCA_000349145.1). Lineage (NCBI taxonomy): Eukaryota > Metazoa > Arthropoda > Insecta > Diptera > Culicidae > Anopheles > Anopheles dirus. Next base: position 3,234,968 of record KB672802.1, on the reverse strand, counting down.
CTTGTCGGGTACTGGATGTTTGTGCCACACGCTAGCTCTGCCGAGACGAACGAAGAGATCCAGAGGTACCTGCAGCGCAAGTATCCATTCGTTAAGGGTCAACCCTGTGCCGGTGAAGCGGGTGTATCGAATCGCACCTGGTGGATGCAGGCCGAGAAGAAACGATGCGATTGCGACCAGTACGATCGGTACATTCAGCAGGCGGCAAGGTGTGTCACGCCGCCACTCCATAGCCTGGACGCCAGCACCGACCAGAAGTTCCATACGCTAGCCGGTATCAGCCTGGAGGATGGTGATAACGAATTCGACGACTCCTTCACGATAGCAGATACCGAAATGTCGGAGGAAATGCTCTTCCAAACGGTCGTGCTACAGTGCGTGTCACTCGTTTTTGGAGCAGGTATTACCGGCATGTTGCTTGCATTTCATGCGAACATCCCGGAGGATCTTCAATAGACGTGCACCAGCCTTCGGGAGCGACGATCTTGTTTTTACTTGCGATCCCCCATTCTCATCCGAACGGTCGGCACACGACTTTCCCACCCTGGCCAGCCAGTGTTTCGTTTGCGGCGAGACTTCTCAGAACCCTGCTGTTTGCAATAACAACCTCAGTGAACACCACGATCCGAAAGCTACACTTTCCCATCGATGGGAACGTGGAAACGATCGATATCGGCAAGCGGGCAAATGGCTGTCGTCAGCAAAATGTCATTTCGTCAGAAGAATGGCTCAAGCCAGGCGGTCCTACGACGCCTCATCTTGGCCATGTTTTGGTTATGTTTGATATTGCGTCACGATGGATTTCCGACCGAGCTCATCCAATTCTTGAGAATGTTATGGACATCGAACGATGAACTCTCATTGTCGCGCATTCTACAGTTGCGGCTGGAATGGCAACAGGGCCACTAAATTGTGCTAAATTGTTCCAAGCTTTACATCGTACAACGAAAAACAAAACTATTAACCTTTTGTCACGGACGCACGGAATGGGTCTGAACAAAAGAACGAATTTTAAGCGATTCCGGACACTTGTTTCCCCTCGTACAACAGCTAATGTAGAGCAATTGTTACGCTCCACGAAAATGTGATGGACGCCAATGAGCAGTCGGGTACGTCTCGAGATCCGCGTCTTTGATGTTCCCTCAACGCAGTGGTAGGTAACGGGACTGACGACCCGACCGCTGTTGCTCCAGAGAAAATATGCTCCCGCCGGTAAAAATGGGAACTTTCAAGAAAAATTCAAAAGCTGATGTTTTTCTCGGCACCTCGGAACGCGACTGCAGAACCTGAGCCCCGCTTATAAATGGAAAATGACATTACGATGATGGCGGTGCAACAGCAGCAGCTGCTGCTGCAACTGAAAAATCTCTCATCCATAAAATGCCTTCCAGCAGACATGTAGGAGAGGGTCTTTTTCCATTTTGTTCAATTCGAGAAGCATGAGGAGAAAGTTTAACACCGAAGTGGAAAATCAACCGACACAATATCAACTGTGTTTTGCGCGAACGGATTGATTCGAGCCAGTGTTTTGTTGAAAAAAAAACAAGGAATAAAAACAAACAGACGAACAAAATCTTACACCGTGATCGCACCAGATGTAACTGGGATCGTGCGCATCAAAAAGCATAAAAATCGGTGCGCACTAGATCTGTGTTCTACCTTGAATGCATATTTCAGGTGAACAAAATGAGACCATCCAAGCAAGCAGGGGAGAATGTGGATCGTGGGATGATTTTGATCGACCGACAGGCGTCCGTGAGAAGACCCGGAGATGAGAGAATGGAAAATTCCCAACGCTCCCCTCTTGTCCGGGTGAAGCGATTCGCCGATCTGGCGCGAAAAAGCGTGGAAAATTGTCTTTCTAGCTCAAACTCGCTGGTAGTGTAGACGTGGCGAAAGGAAAGGGGCCCGAGGTCGGAAAATATCAGACACAAAACGGATCGATTTCTTTGCGAGCTGTCTGAGTTTGAGGTTAAGTTTTTTGCAAACCACAGAAACATGGGAGGTTTAGTGCAACTGATATAAGCATTTTTTTAAAGATTATTTTGCGTCAAGAAAATATGGAAGTTTACAAATTGCATAAATATTGACCACAAACAATAAGAAAAGAAATAAAAGAATAGTGAAAAGGAAAATAATCAATATGTCGACAGCTGTCATCTGCCACTAAACTGACAGCCTAGCTGTCAAGCTGCCATGCCGATACTAAACAATACTAAAGAAAACTAAAGAAAGAAAATTCACGATCTGTCAAAATTGACAATGGAATTGTCCATCAATTGGAAAATCGATGCGTTGGAATGCTTTTGCTTTCCCATTTTTCTATTTCTTAAGTTTCTATTCACTTCGCAAAAAGGTTCAGCTGTTCTCGCGTGTTAATTTACCCAACCGTTCGATACTTACGCTACTAGACCGCCGAGAAAGGCGACCGGACCGCCGCCGATGAGCCGGATCTTCCGGTGGCAGGAGTCGAACAGCGAGGGCCGAGCGTGGGGCGGTGACGAGGCGTGACTGTGCAGCCCCACCACCCCGCCCCCACCCGCTCCCGGGCCGTGCCCGATCAGATGTGCCGGTGAGCGAAGCATCGCCTTCAAACGTTCGCGCAACTTGCTCAACCGGAAGAGCGTATCCTCCAGCGTCGTTATCGTCCTTGCGGTCTCCTCCCACCCCGACACGCACACACACACGCCCCCTCACCACGCTCGAATGCACGAATGGAGGCTGACGCGGGTGCGCGGGAAGAACCGGAGGTGACTTTGTGACCAACAGACGCGCCCGTGTAAGTTTGGAGAGAAAACTTTTTACTCGCTCGTTATTTTACATAAAACTTTTCCTCCACGCGCACACAACCAAACAACAAATAAAATTTAACTCAACTTCTTGACGTTTTCCACGCGCACACACACACACACACCCCTACCGTTTGCGTGTGTTTTCTCGGTGAGTAAAAGATCAAAGAGGAAAATGAACGCACCTCATACAAGCACACCGTCACGCATCCGGTGGACTAACAGAAGGATAAAATACATATACTTCAACATATTGAGCACACAAACACGCACAGGCACACGGGTGAAAAGAACCACCACTCTATCAGCGGCACACTCCTACGGTTTGGTTGCCGCCGTCGCCACCATCGCCACCGCAGCAGCCGCCGCCATGATGTGGAGATTTCTTTTGCTGCGTTTGCTTCCTTCTACTTTTCACACATCCCACCACTTTCACTTGATTCAATTGATTTTTCTTTCACACTCGATCACTCACTGTGAAAGGGAGGGGTCTGCTAATTGCGTTGGCGAAGAGAGAGAGAGGGAGAAAAAGAAGGGGTCGTTGATTGTAAAATTTTAAGTCACAGGATCTGGGTGAAAAACCAAACGCACGGAAATCGCACTGGAAAAGTATTAATTAAATGTTTATTGTTTGTTTGTTTCTTTGACACAAGCGTAACATTTTATAGCCAACACTATTCTGTATTGTGTCCGCTGTGTTGGTATTATTTCTTATGTCTTTTATCTAAATTTTGTATTTTATTGCACACTAATCACTTTAGTCACTTTTCAACACATACTTTCGTTAGTTAAGGACATTTTCCTACAATTTTTATGTTTTTTTATACGCGGTTTTTCACTTTGCAGTTTCGTTTTTGTTATGTGTGTTCTTCATTAGTTCATGATTTTCTTCTTTTTTCTTTTCTTATTTTTTTCCTTTTCTTCATTCCTACTTTTTTTCTTTATTTTATGAGCTTTTTAGATTTTTCAGACTTTGTAACTGACATATTGCTAATTCCTTCATTATATTTGTACAATGTTTCATCATCTCACACATAACGAGTGTATATAGCCTATGAAAATCCCACGAAAAGTAAAAAATCACACACACACACAGTAAAAAATAAATAAAACACTCATTTCATTAACCACTCAGACAAAATAAAAGACGAACGAAAGTGAAAATAGGATGTATAAAACGAACAATTAAAAACGAAAGGAAAGAAATAAAAAACACACACTCCGGGGTGTTGCGGCAAACGCGAGCAAACGAAGTGCGAGAAAACAAACGAAACCAAACACTATATCGAAACCCCCATGCTGTCGCGATCGATTGTTCGTCAGCCGGGCTGCGGGTTCTTTACTTTCCAATTCCCAAGTGAAACGATTTTGTTCGGAAAAGCGCGGATAAGAAATGAAAAACAGGTGCGTAAAAGAAATTAAAGAAAAATTATATCACCCGCAAGAAAAACGTGGCCAACGTGGTGGAGACCTCGTACAGTATTGTGCATTATTTACATTCAATGCCGTTTATCGTTTCGAGGTAGGGAGGTTTTTTATGGGCTTCCACCAACACTGAGGCTGGAGACTTGGGTTGGGAGGGTTTTCCATTGTTTTCGCGCAGATATGATATGACACACATGTTTTTCGAGCCACCTTCTCGGGCTTTCTCAAACGCAACGCAGTGAGAGAAGAAGCCATTCGGTGATTCTTTCCTTCTTCTCCGGTGTTGTTGCTGCTGCTGGGTTTGTTTTGCGTCATTCACTTATCATGAACAGAGGCATCCATAGAGAGGTGCTGTCGCCCCGTGCTCGCACGCTGTTTTATCGACGTTGTTATGTACGGGCAGGCTCGTATACGCGCAGAAACCGGGCGCGAGACACACTTTCGCACTCACAGAATATTGGCTTTCGTACATCGTTTCACAATTTATCTGTGTTCCCTTAGCGATTGCCATTTTTTACGCAATATTTGAACTGATCTCTTTGCTTGATTTTTTTGTATACTCACACACACACACACACACACACACACACACACAATTGAAATCACAAATCATCACAGAGAAAAAATTGACCGTAGATGCAAATTTTAAACTGAATTTGTATACTTCCAAATTCAACAAATGTAGTCGAGCATTTTTTGACCACCATCAACCCCACCGTGCGGTATCGCTCTGGACCAGAAAGTACTGATTTTAGATCGGGACGGGAAGCGCGCCTTCAGCCGCAATCGCGGACAGAACGAGACTGAAACGGTGTTGCAACAAGGATGAAATGCATACACTGTACACACTGTTTGTTTTTGCTTTCAACCACTTACCAATGCCTTCACTTTCCATTTTCACCGCACCATAGGAAGGGGAGCTGGCTGTCAGTTTTCTGGCTGAAGGGACGACGACGGACACGCGAAACCTTCGGACCTATTGCGTAAGGGGTCCACAGCACAGGAGCAAGCGATCGATTTTTGAAAACATTTTCTCACGCGTCCCTGCTTGTATGGAATTACACACGTATCTCGTCGTGATTGATTTGTTTAAAGCTGCGTTTTAAGAAGGTTAAACCTTTCCCAATGCGAGCGTTGTTCTTATTGGAATAATCGTTTTCTGTCGGTGTCTTTACTTGGCGTGCTATAAAATTTATGGCACGAACGTAATCGCTGTGCTCTCGTTTTATGTTATTTTGTTGAGTACATAATCTAAACTAAATCTGTTTACAGTGTACTCTACAAACGCACAATAATCTCATCTCATGCCTCAACGCACGACAATATCTAATCCGGGGGGGGGGCCTCTAGCAAGCATCTGTCAGCGATCTACTACATAAATTATGGTGCTTTTTTTTCTTCCTCAAGTGAAGAAAGACTCCAGCTGCGACATTTCGGAACCCCGACATCTCAACCTCGCGGTTTCATTATAATCTGGGACTTAAGAAATCCCTCGCGCGCCGAAACAATAGAACCGTTTCATCGCACGAAATTCGAGTTGGATTCGTGGTTTTTTTTTTTCCTTCCTTCTCTCACTCTTCTTAGCTAGTCACCACTATTCAAACAGCGCATTTCAACCGCAAACACAGCCCCGCGGAAGCGAGGTCACTGGCGAAACGGTGTAGACGAAGCCAACCACAATGTCATACGCGGAGACGCGGGACTCTACACGAACTTCACGCTACTTTGCGTAAGTTACTTGAGACATTGTCGCTTATCGCCCATAATGCCATATCGGAGAGACGCTGGAAGGAACCGCATCCAACGTCCCCAAAATGCCTGCACACACAGTGTCACGTGCAGCACAAGCAGAGCAACAGAGTGCGTTGTGTTTATCGTACCGAAAACGATCGCGAAATTTGAAACGTTGAATTCGAAATGTTACCCCCGCGCGGCTCACTGCCTCCCGATGTGGGAGGGGAGTATACACGCGCGCGCTTATAAATTGTGCGTTTGTGCACAGCCAGGTCCGGGTGTTTTTGGGGACATGCTGCTTTTTGTTGAAAAACAATTGGACACTTCGGAGACGTGCCCGGAAAGAAGCCGGACAGATGCTAGGGATTAGGTGGTGTATGATGACAACGATCGTAAACTGAAACTGTGGCTGTAGCGTCATCTTTGCGATCGTGATCTTCGCAATTGTTCTGGGCATCGTAAAGTGATAAGATACAATCTAACCTCAGGATTGTGGACAGACATTTTGAAAAGGTTGGAAGAAGAGACCTTTTCCAAACGAGATTTTCGATACAAGCTTTTAAAGCTCACAAAAGATTGATCAGCTAGACTGTCATGACAAACTATTTTCCCTTTCATTCAAGGAATGGTCTAACTGAGTTAGTTTCGTTTTTTTAATATTAATGTATATTGAAAATTCTAATACCTCTCATAACAAGAGAAGAGAATGCATACAGCTTGAGATACTACATTTATCAATATCTGTTAAGATATTGAACCTTAATACTACTCAAGATACTAAAGCAATTTGACGCTAGTAAACTGTCAAATCGCATGCAACAATAAACAACAGCGCCATCTGTAGCAATCTGGCAAACTTAATGAATACGGAGCCCTATAATCGGTAATGAACTAATATGCCATAAACCGTCTGTAGTGAGGATATACACCGAATATTATAGCAAAATAAACCATAACGAACGCAATCTGTAAGTCAAACGGACGAGCCCAACGAACCAATGCGAGTAATAGCGACGAGAATATAATGATAGAACCTCGACCAATAGTGAACCTCGCGGTAATAGCTTCCACCAAGCCCGTTTGGCCAAATCAGTTCCCAGTTTACTCCTACCAAAGTGAACATATTTTCCCTGTGCTACCACGGACACAACACTCATCGAGCAGTTGTTGTCCACACTAGCGCTCATAAATAAAAAGTTAAAGTCCCCACCAAAAAAAAACGCACTTATGTGCCCGTACCCGTTTCCCATTCGCGCGAAAATGGGAAGCGAAACCATTTTTTTGGAAGTAGGAAGTTTTGGTACAAAACGTTCGGATCGTACAACGAGCGGCAAACGAAAAACACAGCCCCCACCAGTGTACACACCCAATTTGGATCATCGCAGCGGCGCGGAACGACGACGGAACGGAACGTAAAGTCCACGAGAAAATGGTGGAAAAAACAGAGCAAATAATATATTGGACCTCTACCTCCTCCAGGGTTGGCGCAACAGCAACAACAAAAGCAGCATTTTCGCCCGTCAGGTAGCTGATTTTTGTGTCATTTTTTATGCTTGATGCGTGAAAATTTCACAATTTTCTATGACCGCGCGTCAAGCACTGTTGATATTGCGTTCGGGTAAATAGGAAACTTAATTTTCTAGGTCACCATTAGTTCCGACGTTGGCTTGGGCATATTGTTTTCGAGGTCGGCTCGGGTGCGAGTGTCATGGGCCGGTTCGGTTTTGTTGGTGGATTTGTTCCGTTCACTTACAATTGGCCACCGCAAAAAGCGGCATACGATGAAACGAATTTTTGTACCGTTTTTTTTCTTGCTGCGAAACAAACATTGCGGAAGGGAAAATAATGGCATGAAACAATATTGACACTGCTTTTTTATAAAGGCGTTCACAATTTTGTATTCGTCGTAAAAAACGCCAGATCCGAAACGAATACAAATTTTGACATGCACTGTAACTTCCTTTTCTTAGAGTAACACGTGATGACTGTCAATATGAAAACTTGCTTACGAATGACATATTATCGCGTCTGTGAAATACCCTTATAGAAGTCTATTATATCTTTGGGAGGTTTTGCTGTATTAAGGTCGTTCTAAACCTTTTGGTGAGAACGTTCATAGTCAACAAATCCCAGCTTTCACCTGTTTGATTTATTCTATGCGATAGCAGGCGAATGAAAAGTTCAGTAAAGAACATAATTCGCTCTCGTCGAACAAACTCTCTGGAGTAAAATCATCCAGGTCGGTGCGTGTAATCCCATTCGCCACAGAACACAGACTCTTTACACCCAGGTGCAGAAGATACACCGTTCAGAAGCCGATCATCTCGTGCTGGAACAAATCAGTTTCAAATAGAATCAACCATAGAGCGCTGAAGTAACAGGATCCGTGTGCTGGCAAACACTGCCCAGGAGGAGTGCATTATTTGTTTTAATTCCGATTTCATGGGAACAACTGACTGTTCTGCGTAAAACCCTTCCACCAATATGATCCCAGCCAGTATTCGAAGGCTGCATTGTACGGACATGCCTCTTCAGAAATGAAGGGTCTCTGTGCATAACCGAGAACAAATTGCCCGTGTTCCGTGTTTGGAGTTATATTTCAAAATAACTCCATCAGCTGATGGACGATAGGAACTTGCGGTTTTTCCACTCTGCCTCGCGAGCGCAGATCATTAGCATCCATTGAAGATTCGTTCCACCGGTGCCGTTGGATAACCTTGGTTGCATTGTTGTCCATTCCTCGGCCACGTTATTGATCCCCGGAGTACTCAATATGCGCACCAGGTGGAAAAAAGCACAAATCACTCCGGATATTGCTCGCCGCCACTGCACTGACGTCAGGAGGAGGGTGGCGTCCACTCCATACACGGCCGATACTCATCAGTGCTGCGCGCCGCAGTAGTATAAAACACAATTACAAATGGTCATTGCGCCAACATACTCTAAAAGGGAAGGAGAACGGCGACTCGCACACCGAACGAAAACGAGGAAGTCGTTTTGCGCGCAGACCAAAGAGACAAAGGCGAACTTCCTCACAATAAGAAGAAAAAAACCCCAGCCCATAACACACAAGTCGCAGGCAAGAAGTAAAAGCGAGAGTGGGTGATTATGGGAGCCACGACTTCGGGTCAAACGTGAACGCGCTAGGGAAGAACGTGATGCGATAGCGCTGGCTAGAGAGGGGGCCTGCCTGTCAGTGGTGAGTTGCTGGACGGCATAATGGGACGACCGGAGAGATGCGGCGCTGTCCGAGATAGTAGCGAGGCGGCCGGCGATCGAGTGAATGATCGCTGTCAAGGAAGTGAAGAAACGTGCCCTCTCAGCTCCAATCTGGACACACATTGTGGGGAGTTTGGAGCGTCTAAAACAATCGCGTCTTTGTGCAACACACACACACCGATCGATCCCCCGTGTCAGAAGCAAGCTCCACCACCGGCAAGAAAAGAGCTGATTAATTGCCCTTTTGGCAGTGACGGACAATGGACGGACCGTGAGCCTCACGGCAGGGATTCCTCCTCCGTGCATGTACATTGTAATACCCGACCGAGAGCATTGTGTGGCTCCGCAAACCATGTCCCCGAAGACACGATTCTGTAGTGCAGAGTGCCGATGCGCGAACTCTATTGCGAGACCGCAGTGATCAGACGCTACCGTCACGACGATGGTTCGAGCTGGAGTCTGGAGATCGCCGCGATATCACGCCAGTAACTGCGTCGTTAGTTTCCCTTTCACCTTCGAGGAAACTAACAAAACTACGCTACACTTATCTGGCGAGCGGGATCTGTCTCTCTCTCTCTCTTGTTGACGCCGTTGTGAAGTTAGAATTTGGAGAACGGCTTCCAGACGCAGATGTTGGGGAGGTCAGATCCGAGTGAGTCATGCTCACACAGCCAACGTCACACGGAGGAGGGGCGTGGCAAGGTTTTCAATTATGAGTTTCACTTTCGTAACCCAACAAGATGGCCGAGGACAAGAAATGTAATTAAACTGCTACCTTCTGCGGGGGCAAGCTTGGTTGTCCATGCTCAAGGTTATCCGTGGTGTCAGCGATATCCGAAAAGCCAAACCCAACGAACGATGCCGCCAGAGTCGGGGCGCGCCGTGCAAAAAGTGGAAAGCCAAAGAGGCTGGCGACACGCAATTTCCAGCAATTCTCTCACGCTCATAAATCTACACCCGTGGTTGTGACGATGGCGTCCCATAATTGCCCCGCGAGAGGCAAGCACTGTAACTCTAGTGACGCATCCGCACATACACGGTGGGTTCCGTGGAAGAGGCTTGGCCTCCTCGCTAAGAACGCCGAAGGACCTTCTAGCGTCCAACGTGTTGCGTTGGCTTTGTTTTGCCAGTTTCGTATGCGCCCCGGTGAGCCACTAAAAAGCCCGACACACATACACGTGTGATGCAGTAATTAAAAACAAACTTCGTGTGGACACCACCGGTTTGGTTTTCAAGGAGATACGACCACGGTGATCGTGTTGCTAACACATTAGAGAGTTCGTTATGCCATTAAGCAAAACGTCCGCAAAACGTGTCGTGTCATCTTTGTGCGTCTAGGTGTGTGTGTGTGTGTTACATAAGGTCAGCGTGTGGCGATTTTGCATGCGTTGCGACAGTGTGCTACGACTAGCGCACAATAGGAACTTTGCAGACCAGGCGTTGGAATACTTTGGATACATTAGGAATCAGAAATTCGAAGATACTAGAAAACATTGAGGGCAACAAGAGAGATTTTACAACAGACCAACTAAATTCTGAAACGCTAATCCTTAGGACGCAACAACCATCAAAGTCTAGCTCTACAATGTAAGGTTCTGCTCAAGATTAAACAGACGTAAAAGAGACTCTTCTTCTACGAATCTTCCCAAATTTAAAGAATTAAGGTACTTGAGTTCTCCTTAGCATCCCAAGCTTACCCGAACCTGAAATCCAGAGGTCACATTCAATCGAAACAAACCGATCACACCACACGAATGCAAACTTCACGACTCCACGGCAACCAGCAACATTCCAACGAAAATGAAACCTCCGCTGTCTGTGTGTCCGGCCGCTTCATCCCTTTTCGCATCCGGCTCGGTTTTGCCCGTGTTGTTTATTACCGAGAATCAATTTATCCTCAGCGAATGATTGATGTTGGCAGCCCGCAGCAGTCCGTCCGAACTGCCACACACGGGTGCGTCGTCCTGCTCCCGAGCATCTCGCGCGCACCAAAAAGGAAGAGTTATGAATTAGCGTCAGAAGAGCAAGTTCTTTTTTTCAGTTTGAAGCTTTTCAAAAAGCAGCATCGCGCTATTAAAAAAAAGTATACGCGAAGCGCCTGATTGCACTTCGGAATCTGCCATTGCCGTGATGGGCTCCTCTCTTCTGGGTGGCGCGGTTTGTGCTGCGACGCGCATTATTTTGGATGATTTAGTGCAATTTAGTGGGCCGCCTCTTCCTTCTACAGGGCTCGCGGAACTGCATCAAATTGCGTCCGGAGTGCGCCAGACACAGAACTTTATTTTTGGAACACGCGGGCGCCACCATCCGCCCGACTAGCTGGCAACATCACAAATCCAACCTCAGGCGATCCAACGGGCGCCTGAGCAGCGGCAAGAGAGCTTGGTTGGCATTAGGAAAACCGGTTTCGAACGGGGCCCCTTCATCGAGAGCACCACTGTTGATCAGCCAAGGTAGATAAACCTTTTTAAGGAACCCGAGCTCGCAGCCGACGGGGAAGTCCCGGCAGTTCGTGTGGGCCGGGGCGCGACGGATGCAAAAACTCGACAGCCACTGAGCCAGCTAGGCTGAAAAATCTGGATCTTGACAAACGAAAACCGTTTAGTTTGGAAACCCCAGCCCATGCGCTTTGTTGGAGGCGAGATTTCTCGCGTTGCTACAGCAACGTCACAAAGTCTGCCGGGGAGTTAGAAAACAACAGTTCACATTGGAACGTGCGATCTATGATTGTTCGGGTCAGCGCGGTTGGTGTGTGTATTGGTTGTTGGAAGAGTAATTGGAACACAGTTACATCAACACAACACGATCGACAATGACGAGGGGGGGAGTGGGAGAAGATTTCACGTCTCGGATTCGTTCCAGCTTAATTCGATTATGGGGCTCTCCACAAGCAAAGGCGCACCGTTTGTTGTAGGCGCCCAGCTCCACGAAAGCCTTGGAACAACGAAACCATCATAAGGTACCACATCACCGCGAGCTTAATTCGAGTCGATCGCGATCAGCTCACGACTTCTCAATTGCTGCCACTGCTACCAGCCACTGCACAACCCGGAGGGCCAATCTACAGAGATCGCACTTCCAACGGACAACTCTCGAAGCAGCGACTACTCCGCACTACGGATGTCCAACTGTGGCGAACGGGTTTGCGGTAAAACAAGACGCACACAACATCGCGCAATCATGACTGCCACCGCTCGATCGGATCGAAGGGGTTTGGCATTTTCGGAACGGTCCGTCCACAAACTGGGTTAAGCTTGGAGGGGGGGACCCCCCTAATGGGCATCATTTGGGACGACCGCGAAAACTCAACCCAGCCTACTCTGCGTAATTGTTTTCCGGTGGGAAGTGTCTCTTGAAAGCGTCAGCGAGTAGTGCGTACGCTGCAGAAGGCAGACGTTGAGCGATGTGTTTGCCTGCACACTTAGAGCTGGGCTGTAAATTAGTGACATTGAACGGTGTGTGCGTGCGTTACTGGAGGTAGTTCGGAGTTCAATTTGGAGAGCTATAACGTCAATGTCGTGAAAGATCTACGGTCAGAAATGATTAGCAATCAACAGAGGGCATGCGCTGACTCGGGTACCGTAACTCCCTGGAAAGCAATAACCATTTTTGGAGATGAAAATTGACTCCTAATTATATCCATCAAGTAGCTGCGAAGTTTGAGGGCTATAGGCGAGGTTCCTTCAGTTAGCATGGACCTTTCGACTTACGCAAAACCCAACAAACACACCCAGCAAGAAGAAATGCCTTCTTCTTGTATCGCTCAGCTCTCTGGTGCGCCTTCTGGCACCATTGGGCAAGATCGCGATGAAAAATAGATCAGCCCACACCGAGAGCTGACACTGTGCTGTTCGTAATCGGATGATATAATGGAATATACCTCCATCGTTTGCAACAGCAACTACGCACCTTTTTCCTTTCGCTTGCGGTAACAAATGGGAATGTGAGGCATCTCACATCGTGCGTTAACTCTCTGCAACAATAAATGCCTGACGTGGTTCAAGTAAGATACAATCACCTTCCAGATCTAACGGAGGTAGTGTACAACTTTCCAAGGAACCGTCCATACTGGGCTTTTGTTTTGGCAATTGTTCCCGTCTATTGGAATCCGACAGCAGATTCATCGAAACATGACTCATAGATCATCTTAGAATGTCTCCAAAATCCGGGCGTGTGCATGATGCATTATGAGGTTCCTTTTTATCTCCTGTCAAGTCCACTATGAAGCATCTTAATCTCTGTTGATTAATTGCCGCTGAAAAGAAAAGCCCGTATGGTGCGGTGCTGTAAGAAACGAACCGGGGTAGAAATAAAAACCATGAGCGATCCAATTCTCATGTTCTAATTCCCAGACGCGATTAGCGCGTGATCCGAAATGGCATTACACGTCGCGATGAAGAAAGATGAGCTGCCGCTTGAAACACAGCGAGAAAAAACGTCTGCTCTCCGGTCGCGTCTGGTCTGGTCTGGTCTGGCTGGGAAAAAGAGTGGCTTCAGGTCGGTCGATTGGTCGGTCACCATCGTCTTGGTGGATGGGAAAATGGAAAATGATTTACCCACAAATTATGGGCGCAAAGGAAGACGGCGACGGAGGGAAAAGAAAGCGTCCCTTCTCTCTCCCTCTTTCGCTCTCCGTACGGAGAGAGCTCGGTTTGACCTGTATTTTCCTTTCATTGAACCGGGGGGCTAGACAGTTTCCTCGAAAGTCGTACTAACTAAAGTCTTGTATTCTTGCTACATAAATTAAACTGTGTTCCAACATCCACCCAAGACCAACAACACCAACCGTAGTCACAAATCCTACCAATTTCGGCTCATCTGTCCCTGGAGACGCTACGCACATTATCGAGACTTAACGAGGATAAAGCGCGCATGATTTATTGATGACCCTTGACCGCGTGGTCGCTCGCTTTCTCCTTCTGGTGTTAAAGTTGCGTGACCCCGAAAAAGAAACACAGCGCATTAAGCTTTTGCCCATCAAATCGACCTTCGCCATAATCCTCCGGGCGGTTGGTTCGCAACGGCGCCTGAGTCCGACCAGATCAGCGTGGGGGCGCGCGGAGAGGAGATCAATATGCTTAATTTGATTAGTCGCTCAAGGTTTCGTGCCCTCGTGTTTTGCGAATGCGCCAAGAAATCAAGGCGTTTAGGCAGGGCGAGAGTGTACGTGAATAAATAATATTTGACGGCCCGCTCTTATCTCGGGGATGTTTGCTAGATTGGATTAGTTTTTGAATTTAATCATCCAAACGGTTCCAACAGCCACCATGGTGAGTTGCGATAAAAAAAAACGGTTGTGGCGCAAGATTGAAGCATCTAATTAAGCATGTATGAATCGCATAATGGTTTCACCTCACATGGGCTCTTGTGCGCCTCCCAATAGAGTGCTTTTCCGATAACTCCTTTTTTGGAAGCTCGATCCGAGTTGAGCCGTTGTGTCCATCTATTGAATTTTGGAGCGCTATTTCTTCGTATCTTCAAATATCTCGCTTGAGATGTAACTTCAGCAGTCTCATATAGACGGAGGTGTGTGCTTCTAATCGATTAAAGATATACAGGCTTTGGAAAAACATAAAGTTCAACTATAGAACTCATTCTCCAAACAACAGGCACATATATTTTCTTGAAATATTAATAAAGAGCAAAAAGGTTACAATAAAAAAGCAATTTCAGCTCTTGGCGTACATTCAATATTTTTTGGTCCTTCGAGCCGGATCGTTTCAATATTCCCAAATTCATAGGAAATATTTTTCAAATAAGAATCAAATTTCTAATGCCACAGATCGCTTTCCATCGTTTCCATCGTGTTCTTTTGCCCCCTTTCCATCTCAGCATACCCAACACGGCAAAGCGTGCTCCAATCAACTCCACCTCCGCGGAGAAAATGATATCCGGTAAATTGAATAAATTGACACGGAGCTGCCGCTTTTCCCTAATTCTAGGAACTTTGCGCCTCGGATGTCACCTAAAATGTCCCCTACCTGTCGCGGTCGGGTCAAAACCACGGATGCACACACACACACACAAACACACACACAGCCGCCGCCTGTCACAGTAGTGACGCGCGGGTTCTACTGACCTAGTTCTGTTGCAGTACGCGGGCCTTTGGTCGGGAAGAAAAGGGAAACGAGAAGGTCGTCCATATTTGATAAATCATTTACCCATTAGCCTCTGGCTATCCTCCATTCCCGTCACACGGCCCCTTCGGCTGTATCTTATCAATTATGCAAAGTATGAAGGGAAAGGGATTGCGACGATGGAAGGACAGGACAAAACGTCGAAGCGTGGTATCGTGTCTTCTTTCCTTTTGTCGTGATGAGCTGCCAGGGGACAAGATTGTCAGAGTATTGGCGGACAGTATTAGACAGTTTCGTTGTTTCCGACAATAATTTTTAGATGAGCTATAAATATGTATGAGCATTTAAAGGACACGGGAAGCGTAAAAAAAGGCCAAAATTAACCAATATCTTCAAACAGAAACCCCCTTCCTTGCACAGCATTATCTAATAAACGCTTATAATGCATCTGCTGTGGAAAGGTGTCAGACACCAAGCACCAATGTCCCCAAATGGAACCAAAAACCGATCCGACCATTTCCATAAAGCACGACAACGACCGACGCACGGTTCATTAACATTCATATCTCGGTCGCCGAAAAGCACATCTCACCTGCTTCCTGCGCGTGATAAATGTGGCAAATTAAAAATGCTCACTCTTATGCGATCGATTTTTATGTAATTTCGGCACGATATTAGCTCATATTCGCACGCCGGAAGTTTCGCCTGCATTAGAGCATATGCCCCTCCTGTCTATTACGTATTCGGCGGAGGCAGCAGCCGCTGTTTAACCTATAGTGAAGTTTGCATGAATATTGAGAGGTGCAATTTGCATAGGTTGTATCTCCTCTTATCGTTCGTATTTCGCGAAATTCGTGCGACCGAATGTATGCTGCGGAGGGGTTGTTTTGTATGCAAAAAAAGCAACACTATAGGTCAACTAAAAGCAGTTAAATGCATAAAATTGGGGCCAGTAAGGAGGGTTTCCGAGTGAAGTTTCGTAATATGTTTTGGGATGAAAGTTTGATGTTTAGTTTGAAGTTGAGGGATCAAAAATATCCAAATTTCTAAAAATTTCTTGCCAAAAGGCACCAAAATACATGTAAAAATGGAATATATTAAAGCCATACTTTGAACCAGTTAATTCAATTGTCATAAACTACCGACATTTGACCCGAGCTCGACACACGTTGTGATTAAAAGTGGAAAATTTACGGACAGCAGTCTCTCTCCATCTCCCTTTAGAAATTTTAAAAGGCTCAAGTGTGAAGATTATGAGGCTAATTTATCACTGTTGAACCAAAGCTGAAGAAGAGATTTTCCAACGATCCACTGCTGCTGCTGAAAGTGCCCATGCCCACATACGGCTCCGGGGTGTACGGTGTGCTTGATGGAGTTGGTTGATGAAATTGGATTTATTGCATTATTTATGGCCAGCAATATTCTTTTTGAGCCGGTTCTGACCTCTCGTATTGGTGGAAGAGAGCTACCCCCATCAAGAAGGGCTTAATGGAGCGTTCTGCAGGAATTGAACGATATTTCAATCTTAGAAAGTCACACTTCGTTCTCCCATGTAAATGCACTTCAAATTGAATTGAAATCTCATGAGTCACACTTTGTTGTTGAAACCAGTAACTACTGCTTAAAGTTAAAGTTCATGATCGAGTGAAAATAATGAATTAATCAATCGATTATTATTAATAAACTATTATAAAACTAAAAGCAATACAATATCTACAACCAGGAGACAAAATTTCAAAATTTTATCACTAAACGAGCCTTACACAAGGAGCATTAAGAACGGTTTTTAGGTTTTCAAACGTGAAACATACTCCCGAAAAGCTAATCACTAGGCGTTTGTTTTAGCAAAACGAAAATTGAAAATCGCAAAACGCGCCAGTGTTCTAAAGCTAATGGATTTTAAATTAATTAGTTTTATTAATTTGATCGAATTTTAGGGAACATTTCGATGGACCCGCAGCGCACGCAATTAATTTCCTCGGAAGACCCAAACCATGGCGAAGAGAATTTGCGTTCAGATGTACAAAATATGTATTTAAAAAATCGTCTTTCATTGTGATCATTTTCAAGTAAAATTTCCAACAAGTTTCAACTCCAACAGAAATAGGAAGAAAATATGATTCGACGATCGATTCGCGCTTCACAGCTCTCCCCCGTTCAATGTTCGTTGTACGACTCGAATGGAGAAAAAAACACATTGGGAAAAATCCCAACGTTCGCAATAAAGAAGGCAGAATGGGAAATAAAAACATAAACCCGGTGAATGTATCGGCGAAACGTTCCCAATTTGTCTGTGTGTGTGTGTATCTGCCGTTTTTTTCCTTCCTCTGTACTTTTCGTCGAGGCCATTGCCATTGAGGGGTATGATTTATCCAGCAGTGAGCGTTTGTTGATTTGTTTTAACTTCTTTTCGTTGGTTAAGCCTCTATTAAGCCTCTGTTAAGCACTGTGTGCGTGTGTGAGTGTGTGTGTGTGCGCGCGCCCGGTTGCGCTCGTGGCATTAATTATTCTTGCTCGATTTTGTTGATTATTTCGTTTAACTTCAACGCCCAACTCAAAAGCCCACCCTGGGTTGAGGCTGTGCACTGCTAAATCGGTCGTTCACCAGGCAAGCGTATGTGTGTGTGTGTGTGTGTGTGTGAACGTATGAAAGGATACACGATAATACAGGTGAAGCAAATCGAAACAAACCGAAATCGTCTTTAGATTATGGTGTTTTTTGTTGAATAAAATTAATTAAAAAAGCACTTTTCAAAAAGGACTCTTTGGTCCAATACACACACCCACAAGCACACAAACACAGGTCTAGGTCACAGCGGCACACAAGCACACGGGCACTTTCAAGCATCATTATCGTATTATTATTCGGATCTTTCGTCCGCGTGTGAGACGTGAGAAGTGAGCAGAACAAGTGGTTGCTGCCTCATCCCTTTTTACAGAGCTCACCGGTGGCTCGCGTTGTTCACTCTTTTCGTTCGTTTCTGCTTCTTCTACCAAACAACACGCCGGCTTGGATAGGTAATGTAATCGCGCTCGATCATCGAACTTTCCACCTTCCTGCTTCACACACGGACGCACCACCACCACGCACATTCATTTTCTCCAGCTGTTTTCTTTTTAATTCTTTTTCTTCTGTTACACACACAAACACACACACACACACATACAGATGTCCACTTACAGCACGGAGGGACAGTACCGGATGCTGCAGAAATCGCTGTCTGCGTCTATGTATATGTGTGTATGTGAATGTGTGCTTGATGTGTTGGAAAGATGTTCTAACGCACGATGCACCATGGGATGAGACTTAAACGCGAAAGAATCCTACCGTGCGACAGGTGTGTGTTAGTGCGTGTACTGAAGAAGAATTTCTTTTTCATATTTCATACATTTGTGTGTGTTTTTTGTGTTGTTGTTGATCGTGCAATTATTATGAGACTAACTTTCAATAAAACACACACACACACAAAACGCGATAATGACACGAATACACTATGGTCAAACTGAGGCTTCAACTCAACCGTATAGCACTGCCTGAAACGATATTTATCCATCCACAACAGCTGCCGGGGATCGAGCGCTCGATCGAGGTTTCTTCCGAGCACGCACCTAGCTTAACGAACAGCGCCATATTCCTTTTTCATTCTCGCGTTTCCACCTCGCGTTTTGCCCACTTGGTGCAAACTATCATTCACATGCACCTACGCCACTAGCACCTTTTCCTTCTGTATGTATTTACTTCTTCCGTGCAAAACACGACACTAGCGGCACACGCCGGATGAATCTAATACCTTTTCTTGTTTGCTTTTGCTCGTAGTATCGTATGAGATTGCCGCTATCGGTCGCGATCGTCAACCCGCCGGTGTCGGTGGTCGTCTAGCGTTTTGTTCGGTTCACCAACGAACAACAAAATGGGAAAGAAACCGGAGAAAACTACGCACGCACTCACGCACGCACGCGGCTCGCGACCAATCCTCGCAACGAACGAACGGCTGGTCCAACTTGAACTGACTGCCTTTCACGTTCCCGTACCATCTCACAGCGAACAGGCGAGAGAAGCTGGTGAGCGATTCACTCTCCCTCTCTCCGGCGGAATCTCTTCTACAGTGCGTTACATTAGTTTGGTTCCAGTAATCCGTTGGTCTAGCTAAAGTTGTGCGCGATCGAAGCATATTTGACGGGCGCTCTAGCTCATATTAACATGACATTGGAAAACAAATTTATTAAAATAACATGTTAAGATAATACTTATTTATGCCAAATTTGCTTCTGCTGCCTTCAAGTGAAAAGTACCGAAATTGTTGTAGACATCGCTCATCAGATTACAACCGAGCAATAGCATACAAAGGCACGTCAACATAAAAAAAAACAAATTTGTATGAATTTTGTTCTTGTATATCCGGGTTTTCTAGAGAACCTCGATAATTATGTTCTTGGGGTTGGTCGAATACGACTTTTGTTGAGAGCATTACTCAAATCTGCTGTAATAGTTTAGAACAGATTAATTAATATTAATTTTACTTATTTCGTACCAAATTCTAGAGTTAAAACAGAATATATTTATGATTTATTAAACCTTGTACAGATTGAATCTTGAATCCACTCTGTTTGGCCACATTTCATCGCCTTTCAACTCAAATACTGCTACACAAAGATATGGCACTGTATTGATAAATTCTCTCGCTCTCACGCCGGTGAATCGCTCAGCTGTTGCTCACCTGTCCTGATCGTTGATCTTGCGTTGCGAAGATCACACAGCACAGGTTGTAAGAAACCTCGGAGAAAATTTCCCAACAATTCCCATTGTTTACCTTGAATCAATTGCACAGAAGGAACGATTTACAGCTGAAATTTTTCTTAAACTATTTTTTTAATTCTTTCTTTTACTCCTTTACAAGATGCTTTACACGATGTCACAGACCACTAACCCTGTGAGAAGAGCGTGAGTTTTGCTCCCATGCGCGCTGCTCTGTGTGAGAATTCAAGAGCGACAAAAGTTCGCGATGAGTAATTCTCTCTGATTCAAAACGCTTCTTCTACTGCTCTCACGATCTCTTGGTCAGTTTTAGCACAATGGGAAACAGTGTAACTAAGGTAACGTCAAAATTGGCACTACTTATTGTACAAAGGTCAATTGTGCCATAACAGGTAGTTTCAACGTACTTTTAAGAGATTTTACCGACATAATAACGTAAAATAAGGCGATAAAAATATTAAAATGGTATTAAATACTTAGAGTGATCTATTTTCTTTTTAAAACAGTTCGCACTTGTATATTGGTATCAATCAATATCCTAAAATAAAAAATAAAAAAATATGTACTGATGGACCATATGTAGATGTACTGCAAAACATTCTTATACAAACAAGATCAACGCGATTTCGTAAGGGTGTGTGAGCTCTTCAAGCTAGACATTTCATATTGGGAATTCAATTTAGCACACATATTGTAAAAATGTCATGTCTTCCACCATCTCCATTTCACATAACTATGCTTAAAGACAAAGTTTGAACGGTGATTGCGCTGACGGTTGTGTCACTGTTTACGATATGGTATCGATAAACATCAACTCCGTTTTCTTGCGCCGCTGACCAAACCCGTACCGCACCGTCATCATCAACACCGAGCGTACAATGTAGTGCTAATTGCATCGCATTCGCAATTCTGGATGCCCAACCGTTTCGGGATGTTAAACGGCAACACTAACGGTGTCATGTTTACCACGGCGGCCCACTGCACGATCACATGCGCTCTTGTTGTGTACCAGTTTGTTTTTCACCTTTCCTCTCTTCAGGTGCATTCACACCGGGCGTTTTCCATCGTCCAGTCCAACCAGCCATCCGTCCCTCTCCACTGACTTCCCGCAAAAAGGTAGGCACACATTTTCGACATTTTTGCAGCCATTTCAATTTTCCAATTTAGCTGAAAATTGACACAACATAAAAACAGTAAAAAATACACACACACACGAGATCATCTTCCGCATGGCCTACATTTGAGCGATCGGAACAGGGCAGAAAAATGGAAAACTTTGTCGTTCTGGTAGGTAGAGAGGGAAACAACGAAACAAAAAACATTTAACACGTTACTTGGCAGAATTTTGGTGGCAGGCAAGTTGTGTCCCACGCGGTTTCTCCTCGCTGCCCAATTGTTGCCGATGGAGCACGGAGCCCTAGTGGTGGCTTAAGCACAAATAAAATAATAACAAATTCGCCAAACAAAAATAAAACCACTGAAAGTGCCCCGTGGCTGGTGTGTCTCGAGCGGAAGCACTTCCACGCACAAATGACGACTGCGTGCAGAGTATTGCATACAGAGAAGAGCATGGAAAAGCATCGGGCAAAGCTAAAACATCCAAAGTTGAAATTAACCCCCTCCCTTCGCACGGTGAACGCGGTGAGGAAAGTGGTGCCAGAATAAAAAGATTCACAAATAAAAACCATCCGTCGTTTAATGGAGGCAGCAGGGGGCAAAAACAGAACCGGCACGATGCACTCTCACTCGGCATTCCGCCGCTGGGTTGGTTTCGCTCTTCGTTACATTTATTTTTGCAACAACACCACCGGACATACAACACACAGACGCACGCACCGGATGGTTTAAAAATAAGCAGCCACATGAGAGTTAAGGTTTGGACATGCCTTTATACGGCAAATTTTTTTTCGCCATGGACGGGTGCTTAGAGAGGCGAGTAACAATATTAAATAATGGAACTGAGAACCTTCATCGGTAAGTCTCAACAAGACGCACAAGAAGTCCTTTGGGTTTGTCAATGTCCGATTCGTTAAAAAAGAAAAGTTAATGTTCACCTTTCCCGGTTGGACGAAATGCCAAAGCAGCACACTGAAAAAGGTTCACCGAAAAGCTACCGAAACCAAAAAATCCTGCAGCCATTATGATAAAACTCAATGGATAGCAGCTTTTTTTTCGGTCCAACTGTTTTGGTCCGATGTTCTAACACTCTTCTCTACTCGGTGCCAAATTCGGCAAAGGTCAGGAATGGACTTTGGATTCCCCCGCTTTTCTTCCCACTCAATGGGTGTTCCTCTCCCGCTGTGTCACTTCCACATTTCGGGAGGTACACACATACACACTCCCGCAATGAGAGATCACGGTTGGAAGGAATTGTGTCTGATCGTTTTCATCACTGAATTGCTCATCTCATACCACGTGTTTCACCAGGTTGACTGTACGTAGAACATCATCCTGTTCCCGGGTGATGGGTAAGTAGAGAGGACCCGTTCAGTTCTCGCAATCAACCCCCACTGATAAAGCGGCTGATACGGTGGCGACAATTCTCGTCGGTCTATTTTTTACCAGGTAGTGGAGTTCTCTGGGCTTAAAATCATCACACGGGAAAGGTAGCAATAACGAGCTTAAGGATGGAATCGTTCCCTAATGGAAATAGAGCCGTGACGCAGCTTCACTTGAGGATTTCATATCCAATTTACCAGAGCAGTACGGATTATCCCTGTTAGGAGTGAAATTTTGAATCGTTTTTATAGATTGCGCTTCAGCGTAAGAAGCTTTTCAAGACTGTAAACAAAATTGATGTGTTTCGTGATTTTTTTAAAATATTTTTGATATCTAGGACACAAATCCCTGATAAGTAGCTATTTAGCTCAAACATCAACATCATCAAAACCATACCAACGATAGGCTAAGAAATGCAAAGCCACTTCGGTTATTTGAAATCAGTTAGACTTCCCCTGGTTCCGCGAGATAAGTCTATATAATTTCATCAAAAAAGTGGTTGTCTGCCGTCGACATGTATTTCTTCCATCTTACTAACCAACCCTACGTCTAGAAACTTGAAAAAGATGTTATAGTACCGATTTCGTACAACCTAATTGCGAATAAAAATGGTGTTAAGCTTCTCAATCAAACCCCAAAATGTATTGTACTGCAAACTACTGCATCAAAAGCGTTTCAATTAAGGGAAATAAACATCTCAAATTAATGACAAGCTCTATAGTTACTCATATCAAAGTTGGACTTAACTATCGGTTAAAAAAACGTAAAAGTTGTTCCGGCATGAAACCTAATCTGATGAGAAGCAACACCGAAAACACATTCAGTGCAATCGCATTAGCCACGCCGTAGGTGGCGTCCGGGAGGACCACACCACCTGCACAGGCACCGCTGAGCTGACTTCCCAGAAGATAACTATCCGGTTGAAGCGTCCCGGATAGGCGGCAGCAAGGCCTTTTCTTCTGTGTTTCGGCGTTTTTCGTCGACGCTTCCTAAGGCTTCCTAGAGGCAGCAAAACGATCCGGGACCGATTGCTCTACGCCTGGCAGGATCTTCGGTGAATTGATTCCAGCTGCAGTCGCATCACGACCTGCCAGAACGAGAGACGATGTATGTGTGACTAATGAAATCATTGTTCGAAGCAGTACAATGTCCATTCTACTGCTTCGGCAATACACATGAATGGACGAGCGGAGAGATGGTGTTCAAAAAAACTCACTTAAGATTTTGATAGTTAAAATTGAAAAAGGGATTCCGTCAAACATCCCCATCACTTAGGGCAAGCGAAAGGTTAAGCACCCGTAAGTAGGACAGGCGAAAGCATATTGTTATGGAAAATAATTACACAACCCAGTGCGTTGAGTTGAGAGGACGCGGCCCTCTGGAGGGGGCGAAACTTTTGCAATATTCCAAAATCGACCGAAAGAACTTTCCATATTTCGCAGATTTTGGAAGTCATAACATTCAACGCCGCAGACTGTGCACTGTACACTGTACTGTCTGCTGTCTCTGTCTGGCTATCTGCTGCCCGGGCGCGCTTTGATCTCAAACGACACGAAATTATTACTGTCGACCTGTCAGGCGGTATTTTGCAGCAACACTAAGCCCCGAAGCATCCGCCCGACTGCGCGCTCGGCGTCAGAGTTGGATGTAGCACCATTCATCTTCTCTGCAAGCGCGCGCACCGAAGCCCTAATCATTTCGTCCTTTCCAACGCCTTCCAACGGCCTTACGTTCGCTTTCATGCAAAGAAATTTGTTCTCACCGTGCTCCTTTTACACCCACCCTGTCGGGGAGAAAAGGTGTCGACTTCCTTACCTTCCTGCTTTTTCGGAACACACAGTTGTTTGTACACCGCCGAGGAAGAACGGGATGGACAAACTTTTGCCTGCTTTCCACGTTCTTCATTAGCTGCCAGCCCTCTCACTGGACGACACACACCTTACCGATCATCCCGCCAGGCACAGACGACGGGCTGCGGAAGGACTTGAAATTAGCTGAAAGTTGGCAGCAAGTGACTGCTGTACTCCGGTCGCTGCCTGCCTCTCGGTACAGCGGGAAAAACTTTGCAACATCCACCTTCCGAACTGCGGCTGACGACATGACTGATTAGCCGGTATAAAATGGCAAGTAAGCAGGGTCTCTACTCCCGGGTGTGGAAACAGCTTTTGGAAGGGAAAAAGTTACCCCAGTTACCCAAGAAACCACTACATTCTTTGACTTTTTGAGCTTGGAACACACAGGTTTGACACCTGGAACATGATTTTAAATGAGCTTTAATGCGTATTGAAATGATAGGCATTATAATGGATCGTTTTGGTGTACACATTTGACTAAATGTGCACTTTTTTATAGCACTTTTTATAGCACATTAAAAAAAATTGAAATGAGCTACCTACCGCAAGGTAAAACTTGTGTTGAAATTCAAATGAGGTACCTTTGGACACTTTCTACTGTCATATCATGAACAGCCGGACTTATCGGTAGAAGATAGTTGAAGGCTCCCGTCAACAAGATTGATATTGCGACGTTCAGTGCTTGCTTGCCCTCTTCTAGACGTCGTCGTCGTCGTCTTCATCGGCGATAACATTCTTGGTACACGATGCGTCCCAACCAATCAGTACACCTTGGGTGAACTTCACCTCACCGCCTCAGCCACTCCAGGGAGGGGCGTGTCAGTGCACTCTCGGAGACAGTAGGACCACGTGTTTATGACTAACGGGTCCAGAACCTTTACGATCATACACGATACACGAAGATTGAATTTCGATGTCCACTGGTGGACCACTCTCCCCCGGAGGGGTAGTATTCACGTGTCCGGGCGAACCACACAGACACCATCCCCGAAATCCTCCGACAACACTCAAATCAGCCTACCGAGGTTGATGGCCGGCCGCCTGGTCGTGTTGTGAGAGTGTGTGCTACCGTGATTTACGGCTCCCGGTTGTCAGGTTAGGTCACCTAGCGGCGTCCCGACGGTGCGTCAAAAGAACGGAAGAGACATTGACACTCTAACGGCATCCGGGGCACACGCGCACACACAAACAGCAACACACATGCCCCGAGGGGGCCACATGCTCGCTGCGTATCATCATCGGCTTCCATTACTGACATCGGCATCTCCATATTTGATTTTCAATTTTGTTTGTCCAAGAGGCCTCGGACGCTCGGCTCGGGTGGTTCAGTGACCGAATTGAATGCGTTTTTTTTATCGTACCCCACAAAGCACACGGGACAGCCGAAGAAGTAGATGAAATCCCGTCATCTTCGCCGCGTGCGGTACCCTACTTACGCGACATTACCGATACCGGGGTTGGTGGGATTTGATGTATCGCCTACCTGGAGGCTCTGGAGAAGCAAAAGCATCCATGGCACACAGGCACAGAGTGTGGGGGGCATGTGTTTGCGTTCGACAGTTTTAGAATATCAGACCCAAAAGCTCCGGTCAGGTTTTGTCTTCATTTGCCCACTGGATTTGGCTCGCTCATCAATATCACTTACCTGAAATGAAATGGGATAGAGAAGGCAAATAGAAATTGATTAGTACGACGGTACACAGGTTAGAGTCTAAAATGTGTCTAAGTTTGAGTTATTTACGATACAAAGTCGAAAACTTGAGCGTTTATGGCAAACTAGTCCATTTGAAAATGATTTTTTAGCTAGCAATAACATAGTCTTAAACTTACCGAAACTAACTGGTAAGAGAGGAAAGAAGTTTTAAAGCCTCTATAAGTGATGCAATTTTGATATTTGGATCAATTTAATCAATAAGCAAACTCATATTTATAGTATCTGAGCCTTTTTTATGGCATCTGACCCAAGTCTATCACTTTTGTCTAGTTTTTTGTTTTAATGTTTCCAGCAATTAAACAATTCTTAACAATGTTGCAATATCTAATTGGCGTAAAGAGTATTTCTTCTGAAAAAAATGGCGGCTTGAAGGCAGAACTTGAAGTACGCAAAAAACGACTGACTGTGAAGGTATAAATTACAATTTTTACCATTTTTGACGAAATATTCATGAATTTCGGCGATTAGAAATTTATATTGTACATTCCAGTAAACCTTCAAAGGCGCAATTTTTAGCATTTTGTTTTATAGATTGCCTACTACAGGGCCGATTAAGCAAGTTTACGCCGTAAAGTGTACTTCCTACGCTGCAAAATGCTTTATTGCGGCTTCATGAATGCTTTATTTACAATTTCAATAGATTTCCGAGATGCAAAGCATAAAGGATAAAGTTGAAAGATATCACAAAGCCAATCTAAATTCGTGCGATTAGATTCCCACATTTTCAAAGTATCTTTTATCCAGCGATCATAAAACTTTAAGAAGAATGTGCATCCGAAAAAAAAGGTACCCAAAACAAGAACAATACCAGGGATTATGCGGCAAACGCGGATTCGATCGGAGCTGCTCTCACCGTGTATTACAAAGGAGCGAGATGCAAAATATCGGCAACAAAAAAAGCGGGACAACAAGCACCAATCTCTGCAACACGGAACACGCGCAGGATCGTAAATCGAACGGCTCACCATCATAGAACCATCGGGCGGCCCTCCACCCCAAGGGACACACTGCAAAAACAAACAACAGCTGATTTTCTACGACCGCCGAGAGAAAAAGAAAGCGAGAGAGAAAGCGAGACAGAGAGAGAAGGAGAGTGCGAATGAGTTTTCCGGCTCGTTCATTCGTTTTCCTTTCACGCACACACGCACACGCGCCCCAAACTGACAGAAACCAAGAGGAAAAACTAAACACACACACACCAAGAAACGAGGGGCGAGAGAGAATGCGAACGAACAGTGACGAGAGGTTGGGGCCCCTTTTCTCCCTTTTCAACCCTTTTGCTCGACTGTCACCGCAAATACACAACACATGAGAGGCTCACGAATGCTTTGCGGCCTGGTGAGAAAAAGGATTCTGCAGCGTGAGAGAAGACACCAGGGTGGTCGCGCGATGTCGTTTATCTCCGTCAGTGTGAGGAGTGGGGAGAAGGGAGGAAAATTCCCTCGCACACACACACACACATGCACACCGAAACAGTTGCGATTTCGACGGATGGACATGCGCTTTAGGGTCGGTGAGGTGGCGTGAGCGCTGCTGCTGCTGCTGCTGGTGATGTTATGCAAAGCGAAAATAAAGGGCAATAAGAAGAAGCCGAAGAAGTCGTTTTGAAAGTAAACCTTTTCTAAAAACATGTTTTTTTTGCAGAAAAAAACTCTTTTTTACTAACAACTCGTAGAAGACATATTTTTACTAGTTCAATAAATTTCATCTCAGTATTAGAAAGTGAGAAATGAGATAACTGTGAGAAAAAATGTCAAAAAATTTGTTTAAAAAGTAAACAATTATGCAATATGAATAAAAATATAAATATGAATATAACACAATAGAAATTAAATAAAACACAATAAACTTGATAGCAAATATGAAAGTAAGCAAAAATATCAATTTTATACCAACAAAAAATCGACTTCAAAAACGAAACAAAAAAGGAAGAAATCTCACCAAAATCATTCCAAACACTTCAGACAGCACTGTAAAATTTGTCATCATCCATCCCTTCCCATCTGTTCTCGGGGCTTTGCCGAATGCACCTGTCACTCTCGCTCTCGCTCTCGCTCACTGCAGCACGTGCGATCGATTTTTCAAGGTTACCATAATGACAACCGATGGAACACGGTCCTCTTTTCCTTTATCCACTACCCTTCTCCTCACACTGGAAGAGTCCTGATGTCCTTTCGCGGTGTTCCGATCGCAAATCTCGAAGCTCGAACGAAATAGCTGTTTTGATGTGTTTTTCTTGGCCCTTGGAGAGAGACACACACACGTAGACATACAATTTTTAGTTTTCTATTTGTTTTATTTTTCTCACGAAATCGGAATGTAATTGGCCTCGGACGTGTTTTTGCTTGGGAACTACCACGCAGACTACCACGAGCAAGTGTATTGAGTTTTCGAGGAATGTTTCGCGCTGTGTTCGTCTCGCAGCTGCTTTCGATCCATGGGCATTGAGATTTTGAGAAAATATCACCTCCCTCTTGTAAATCGAAATCAAACTTTACAAATTAACATCTGTAATAGAATTTGTGCAGAAATTTTCAGCACCCCCACGTCCTGCTACGGCCGGCCAGGCCACACGCCGACAGACGGAATAACATCCCATTAACGGCGCGCACAACCAACCTTCAAACTCAATAAACACATTATGCAATCAATGGCATCATCGTCGCGGTGGAAAATCTAAACGTCGCGCCACCCGGCTGACGATGGAGGATGGAGCGGAAGGAAAAGAAAACTAACCGATGATGTAATGATGGTGCAGAAACAAAGTTCTCTTCTAGGCAAGTTTTGGGTCGCCATTCCGTCAAAGCCGTTTTGTTTTTCTCTGAGACATAGTCGTGCTAGAGAAGGTGTTAGTTTCACACCATTACATCATCCTAAATTACTACGCATTATTACATTTGTGCTCGGTTTTCGTGTTCTAACTTGTAAGAAATCGAAGAAATTTTGATCCTTTTTTCTGTGTAACAATTTTCTCAATTTTTTTTGCGTAAAAATGGAAAAGTAATCAAAAAACATTTATTTTGAAAGGAACATCAAATTTTACTATTTCTACATTACAGTTAATGAGAATATTTTCATTTTCGTATTGTTTAAATTGCATAATTCACAATCATAGTGTTTTTGAGAAAAATATGTTTGATATTTGTATTGGCACAATCATCTTGCTGTTATTTGACCATGTTTTCATTTGTTTTAATTTTATGTTTTCATGTTGGTTATCATTTTTGTATATTTCCTTTAACATATTTGTGTTGAGTGTTTTGTAGAATCAGAATTGAAAACTATTCAAATTTTGAATAAAAAATACAACAGAAATTCTAATGTTTTACATAAAAAAACTTGAAAAAAAATATCACCTATTGCTATAAAATAAATGTTATTATCTTTCGTACACAAAACATGACACAGCAAGGACTGCGTAATAAAGGAAGACAATTAATTTAATCGACTCCACCACAAACCGCAATTACTCTCGGAAAACAGTCCGCAGTGTACCAATTAACAACCACTAATCTCAACCTCACCATAACACACCAGTGTACGTTGTAGTGGAACGTTTTAAAGCCGATTATTGTCAAATTTATGTTGCCCGCGGCGGTGGCCGCCACCCGCAGCACTCTTCGCGTCCTCCTCGGGTTCGACCGATTTCATTACAAACACACAGAGCATCATGCCGAGCAGGCGAAAGAGCATCAAGGCCACGGTCCAGTGAAAAGCATCCAGCTCCAGCTGTAGTATAGTGCGGGCGCGCGCGCCAGTGAGACGCCACCGTCATCATCATATCATGACCTTTCGCTCAAGACCCTTCTTCTCGGACGCGAACGCTGTGGTTCACGTGGCAATCGATGGCAAATGGGAATGGTTGTGGTTCAAAGCACCCCAGCAAAAGGCGTACCCGTACGCTGAATGGCGAGAGTTCAAGTACATTCGATGCAAACGCGAATTTCCGAGGAATTTATTAAGATTTATTTTCGATTCGATGGTTCCGGGCAAGGGTTTAGCCGTGACAGGAACCCCATCGGTTCCGGTAGTGCTTCGTATATTAAAATCCTGCCGAAAACTACCAGTAGCAGGAGCGAATGCCCATGGAAACTCGAAAAAAAACCTCATTAAGCTCAACGCTATCCGCGATCCGAAATTAATTTAACTTCCGGACTGTGCCGCCATAAAACCCGGTGCCTCCTCCTCCCCGGTCCGTGTTGTGTCCTGTCGCAGCGCACATATTGTGTCATTTTCATGCACCCTGCGTCCGCACTTGCAGTGGGACCGTAGAAGGGACCTTCTGGCCGGCCAGAAATCCGTCGATTTAGGTACTGCCCGGTGCCGGTGCGAGATAATAGAGACCCGCGATTGCACACGAGCTCGATGAGCCCCGATGTGATGTGATATTTATTTTTACGACTTTTTAACGAGTTAACGTTACGTGACCCCGCCGTCTCCTGCCCGGCGCTTGGTTTGGGCGCTCTCGTGATGGAGATTTAGGAGTCTAGCCGCGAGATAGAGGATGATGCCGTCACTTGTGATGTGATTTTTTGTTGGTCGCGGTTGGCACCCCTAGTACCGTCGTCTAGTTGGTGCTTTTCCTCATGGACGTAAACCTACGTTGCTGATTTTTATGGCATCGTTTAAAACTTATGGCGCGTAGTTTATTGCACAATAATTTTGAGGGAAAATTAATTTGAGAAATAATATTACCTTCACTAGTAAAGAAAAATCTTTAGCAATCACAAGATTCTACAGAGAACAAAGCAGAAGCTTGTAGACATTAGCCGATTTAGTAGAAAAATAGGAATGAAAAATTGCACAAAACAATTTCTTTCAAAAGAACGAATTTAGGATGAATTGTTTCATTTATAAACATTCTTCTGAGAACAGAACACATAGAAGGATATAGATATGGGATACGAGTTGTTTTCTCTTGAAGAAACCAACAAACTGGTCCCACACTCTTGTCGGTATGGGCGAAAACCGCGACAGTGAAGCGAAACCCAACGCAATGCCGTCAATGATTGCGTCTTAATTTTGGTGGCGTCGCCAGAAATCGATTATTTTGCTCTCGTTCTTGGCACATCTCCTGGACTGGACCCGGCGGGACGACGGACCGTAGGTAGTACATCGTCGTGTGTTATGTTTACTGTTTTTTTTCGCGCTCGTTTCGTGCCAATGAATAAAAAAAAGTACCAGACGACGTCTAATTTTAGACTCTTCGGAGGAGGATGATGAGCGCATGGTGATGCATTTTCCATTTGGCTTCGCATTGCTCGCCGTTGTTTGGAAAAATGCGACGTTCGGACTTTCCAAATGATGTAAATTTAGTGACATTTTGTGAACAGTATACAAAGGTAGCATTCGGAACGTATAAACATGAGATAGTACTAGTAATTGATACATTAATTACTTGCTAAGAACCTCGAGCCATTACAGGCTCGCCCACTTTTATCGACAAAGGAACCAGAAAGTGATCGTTCTCATTTTTGGACAAAAATTAGCACCCAACACAACAGCACCAACCAAGTGAAAATGTGTCTAATGGTGTATTTATTGTGCAATTAAAACATTGGCTTTTCGAACGGCAACAAAAATCGCTGCTAATTAAGCCATACCATATGGGCCCTGGCTCGGGTAGGTTCCACCATTCGGCACACCCCTTCCAACATATGTATTTACAGGGTGCAAAAAAAAAAATCACCCACGAAAACCAAAGCAGCGCGACGGACGGACGGACGACGTTGGTCAGTTTTTAATGGTTGGTATCACACCCGAAACACATCGGACCGGCTTGTGTATATGCCTTTTAGCGGCGATGGTTAGAAGTTACTGTGTGTTACTCCGCGAGACTCGTTAGAATGAGCGAATGGAACGATGATTGCAAATTAATTTCCAACCACGTATAAACGAAAGCGGTAAATGGTGGTGTGTCGGCGACCACATGTGGCAGCAGAAAGGTGGTTATGTGGCGTACTGAACGCGGACAACAATTGGTATTTTCATGGTCACAAAAAGGTCGTCTAGGGCTCGCGATTCGCATGAAAAACTCAGCAAAAAAGTCAGAATAATTTATCACTAAAATGGATGAGAGCTTTCATGGCTTTGTTATACGTAACTACGAGTTATTTTGATAATCTATTAAAAAATATTAACCATACTGGAAAACGTTAGCTTGTTACGGTAGTGTTTTTCCTCGTTTTTTAGACAAGCTGAAGCCGAAGCTTAACCCTTGCTCTACCAACCAAAAACACAACACATTCCTGACAACCGGGCTACCCGGGTAGCCAGCGACTTCGAACGCAAATAACTTTTTAACGCGTATTCCGTTTTAGTTCAACCTATGAAGTAAAAACTTAAATAACTATTCTAGTTTCCGAATTTGTTTACCGCAGCACTCTGTTTTTCTCCGTTTTCTTGTTTTTACTGATTAAAAAGGGGTCAATTTTTTTCGAAAATCAGTGTTCGAATGCATATTTCCAGTCCTCGAAACTTTTTACTTTTTTAAGTGCTTTTTATAAATTTCATCTAATATATCTTTCTGGAATGCATAGATGAACAAAATTTTGAATTTTTTACAACTAAATCCGTATTTTTCAATACGATTGTCATGAAAAAAAAAAACATAAAAAACAATTTCGAAAAGGCAATGCTGGCCTTTCAATTGTGATATAGGACAATACGTTAAGTTAACTGACTTATTCAAAATGTTATACCACCATTTGACCACCGTGTTGATTTTCTAAATATTAAAAATCTTCCCGTTAATAAACTACTCATACGAAAAATCTGTAAAATTTAACATAAATAACAATTTGTATACTCTTGTACCTGTAAAGAGCTATTGAAGATTAAATTGGTATAAAGTATTGAAAAAATAAAAATATCAAAAGGCGCTGCTCATCTTCGAAAAAATCGACACTTCTTTGACAAATCTAAAAACAAATCTAAAAAATCGGTCAAAAATATTCTTGGAAAAACAGACAGAGTTAGACACATATTGCAAATTTGAGATCAATAGCATTCATAGAACTCGAGATAATCGAAATCAAAAATGCTTTGGCTACGAGGGTAGCCGGTTGTCAGTGAGAGTGTTAAACACATCATACAAAGCGTTACGGTTTGTGTCCAGGATGAGTTCATAATGGCTACATTTATATTTGCAAATTTTGCTATAAAATGAAACATTTGTTGTCAATAAAAAGCCAAAATTATGTTAAAATAATAAAAAATAGTTCTAGTATAGTATAATGTTGCATTGAAAACACAATTGAAAAAAGAATATCACAAACATGTAAAATGACGAATTGAAAAATAGCATTTGCCCTGAAATGACTCCCAATTAGCATCAATTTCAGCTTAATGGAGATAATTTGCATAGCTACCTTGTTTGATACTAATTTGCAGGCCGATAAACAAGGCATAGCTTTCTGATGTTTGCCAACAGATGGCTCCAGCGCTCAGCGTCAAATGTCAAACTATCTATTTATAGCAAACGGCCATAAAAAGTGTTATGTGCACCTTTTTAATCCCATTACATCCACGCTATAGCACAAGATTTGGAAGCCGTTCTGAATCATCGTTTAGCGTGTTTTTAAACTAAAGTCTGCATATTCGACACACCGGCATAGATCTTTCGAAATCCGTTGAAACAGCGTTTAGCTTCCTATAAAAAAAAGCATCTGGTTTTGATCAAAAACCCACCATCATGCCAAGATTAACACCACATTTGCCCCTTCTTTTTCGTCCAAGGGATAGTCCAAAGGCAGTAAGAATTAGCTGGCGCAATATTGCAATGCTTTTAGCGTTCGATACTATCTGCTATTCTGCTCAGTTCAAACGATTTCCACATCTCACTTCCAGACGAAGCAATCAATTCCACTCTTCCATTCATCCCGCTTTTGCCGCTGCAAACTACTGCACTGCTGTGTCGGTTGCAACGCAAAGCGCCTCTGTTGTGGCAATACGCTGTGCTCGACGTTTTAATTGGCGGGAAGAGAAAATCCCATTCGATCGATTACAGAACCGTTTCGAATGGGTCAAATGTTGATGACTTTCCGCACACAAAAAAAAACTCCAAGAAAAGAACTTAAAAACTACAGGAACGATGAAATTAGAGAGTGAATCTGAACATTTTGCTTTTTTTGTAAAAAAAAACTCTTTTTTTATAGTGCAAAAGAAAACCGCGTAACTTTGCTTCGGACAGATGCGCTCTCGCCCCGGACCGTCATACACACATCTGGAGCGCGCCGGGATGGTTATTTTTCTTCGCTTCCTGTCGAGTTTTCCTCCAACCGTGATATCGTGGCTTTGTCGGCGCGCTGCTGCGCTAATGCAAATATCAAAAGATTGAACGGAAATAAACACCTACACGGTCTCGCGCACTCTTTCGTGACTTCTCCGCGAACCATTGTTTTGGGGTTTGTTTATGTGAGGTTTTTTGTTTTACTTGCTGAAGGTAAATATTAGGCTTTTTTTTTGTTGCTACTAAGCGTACGAAAATGGCACACACATATGGGCGATAGTGATGGCTCAGAAATGAAATGGTATTTTTACGCTATGTCTTGGAATGATCTAATGAGTTGTTCCTTTCATTATAGGAAGCAAATATATAAAAAAAATGTAACCAAATTTGCTCAATATGAGGACATAAGAGGAAGAATACAATTAAAAAAAAAAAACTTTGAAGCATGGATGTTAACGTAAAATTCTCTACAGCTCCTCTTCTTCCCATTATAGCACGCATATATAATGCATAGAGTACTCACGAATTGCTGTAACAGAAATAGAATGGAGCTACTTTCTACCTACCTATTCTACCTATACCGCGTGGTACGATGGACGAAACCGAAGCATAATAATTTGTTCAGACAAACATTTAAAGCATGTTATCAGTCACCCGGTCGGTGGTTGACGATGGCATGCAACATTGTCGACTGTAGGAAAAAAAGTTTCGTGCAATCATTCCACCCAAGTCCGTGTAGAAACGAAATGACAGAAACAAGTTTTTAAACTCAACCCTCAACAATGTGTTACATTAGAGACTGTGCCATGACATAATTGGGGCTTCCTTGACCCAGTTTACAATCAGAAGCGCACGTCATCAGGCGAGTGGTTTGCTCGGGGAAGCTTAATATTGTCAGAAAGTTCTTATTCCTTTTTATGAACACTTAAGGTCAAATGGAACAAATACTCCTTTCGTGCAATCGAGGTGTCAATTGACACGTAGAAGACTATTTTTGGCTTTTGTTGACCGATTGGGAGTGACATTTTTACTAGTTGTGCGCTAACTATTCTAGTTTTATAATCCGTTGAGTTTGTGACCCGTTTGTGATCTTTTCCCGTAAAAATCCAATGACGTCAAAATTTTAAAAACCTTTAACACTGTACATAATTCAGTGGTGTCAGTGGTCCTGGACAAGCAAACGAAATTTCAAAATTTTCACTTTATATATCGACTCCTGCGGTCTCTTCGTAAAGAAAGGCCCCAGCTGCTCGAGGTCAATTTCAGATACTATTGAAAAACATATCGAAAAAAAATCTATTCTATAGAAGTAATCAAAAATACATACTTTCTTAAAACAAACTTTATAAACATATGATACTTTGGATGAAAATCGTATGTCGATAGCCGTTTTCGAGTTATCAAAACTTAAAGTTTCAAAAGGGTCGATTGCCACTTGTTTTGTCTGTTAGTGTTTAGCTACTTAGTGCATATCAACATCATTTAAACTAATGAACAAATCAACGCTAAAAGGTGACCAAAATAGACTCATTACGATAAAAAATAAAATCAGTGACACGCTTTTCGATACGGTTCAAACCCCATATGGAACAGCGTCTGATATAGAGCGTTAAGTGATACAATCATAACGATTGTAATAACAGATTTCAAAATGGAAAAAACACGATAATAGTTTCAGAGCGAATAAAGGTATACAGATGATACAATACCCTTAAAAAAAAATATAACAAAAAAAAACACTCGCAAAATTTACACCAAAAATATCATTAGCGTGCGATAGCATAGAAATATAAAACAGACGGAAAAGATAAAAAAAATATTAAAAAATATAAAAAGTTATGAAAAGAAGTAAAACAAAACAAAAAAGACCACAATACAAGATACATAAAGAGAAAAAAAACATTGAAAATAGGAAAAACAGAACAAACTAACATTATCTACAACGAAAATGCATTCCACCAGATCGTAATCACACAAAACCGAACGTGACTAAACACCTCAGCCCAAAATTGCACTCGCTGTTCTCACGCACGCGGCGCGGCGTTGTTAAAAAATGATTTATTACACGGAACACTTCCTGTTATTCCGACGGAAACACGCACACACACACACCCCATCAACAACGGTCGCGCGGTGTGTGATATGGTGCGTATCGCGTCATCCAATTTGCGAGTGTGTGCCTTCTCACCCGATAATATTAACTCTTGCTACAGGCTGCAAGATCTGCAAAACGAGCGACCAAACGGTACCCAGTTTGCGGGAAATTCGTGTTTTTTGTACCGGTTCACATCTCATTTTATCGCGGCAATTCGCGCGCACCAAAACAACGCACCCAAAGCCATTTCACAGCAGGGTGGAATGTGTTTTTGGTACCTTCCCAAAAAATCACTTTTTCCACCTGATTCCACCGTGTTCCAGGGCAGTGGGCGATTGCGCGATGGGTATCCTTTTTCGGTGT
The DNA here is from genome assembly GCA_000349145.1 of Anopheles dirus. Lineage (NCBI taxonomy): Eukaryota > Metazoa > Arthropoda > Insecta > Diptera > Culicidae > Anopheles > Anopheles dirus. The sequence goes on along the minus strand of KB672802.1, from coordinate 3,198,214 downwards.
AGTCACCTTTTCCACCTTCATTTGGGGTTATTCGAGAGGGAGGAAAAATGATTGACATGCCAGATGAATGCCAGAGTTTCATTCGAATCGCGAAAAATAGGCAATACCGAGCTGCCTTCATACACCGAAAAAACAGTATCCAAAGGCCGTCCCAAACTGTCGGTGACGATGATGATGATGATGATGATGCTAATGGGCTTCCCAAAGTGGGGTGTTGTAGTGATCCCCCCTTCAGTGCAGTACTGGTTTTTTTTGTTGTGGACAGTGTTTTTGCACTTTTCGCCCGATGCGCACAAACGGAAAACAAAAAGGATAATGAGTCAATTGGGCCAGCCCGAAGAAGCCTTTCGCACACCCAAAGTTCGTGCGAGTCAGGGGTGAGCCCACCGAGGGAGAAGGTGGCCCTTTCATTTTATTGTTAAATGGCCTTCGAGTGGCACTTGAAGGGTCGCCCACACTCGCCCAGGAAAAAAAGGGAAATGCAGTGCTGACCATAGATTTCCTTTGCTATCATCGTGATGAAACCAAAACCAAGCACTGTGAATAAACGGTCGGTGTGACTTACTGACTTGTCTCGTTACGAATATGAACGAGAACAGTGTGATTGTGATTTATTTTGCAGTGGAATAAACGGTTCCTTCAATTTGCACAAACCTAACTAAAATAAATTAATAAAAAAAAACTATTTCTTTCAATTCTAAACTTTTCGCGTTGAGGTTGAGGTCGTGTAAGCGCACGTGTAAAGATGACGGTTTTGTTTCTATGACACCACGAAAAGGTGCGTCACTCGAACCTAAACCAATAAGCAGGAGGAGAAGCATGCGCGACACAACATGCCACGGTAAATTAGTCCTCAAGTTAGTCGCTGACGCTCACCCACGCTCGGGAAATGAGCCCGGTGTTTCAACGAGAGAAACATACTGATTACGACGAGAACGCATCGCCACGTGGACGTGGGTAGTTGAAGTTGTGCTCCATAACCGCACACCGATCGATAACAGCAACATGCAGCCGTGCTTCCACACATTCATGCAGGATTTTGCGGCAGCGAATGAAGCTTCGATTTTAATTTGATTTTTTGTGTTTACAAAGAAATAAAAATTACATAATTGCGTCTGATCTTAAACCAAACCTGTCAAGGCGAGTTTGCAGGCCGAGTCGGAAAACTCGATCGCTCCGGAACGATTACCACCTGAGTGTTCATTTTGTGGCACGAATAGAAGACGGATACGTATTGTAAGCAATACGGCCAGGCCGTCCCTTCCGATTAAATAAAATAAATAAAAGAAGACGAGTACGAGAGCGTGTTTATACTTCCGACGTAGAAAGGCTCTGAAGTTGTCTGTTGGTATGTTTGATCGTTATCTTTTCATTTATTCACTTATGTTGCTTAATATATCCTAATGCAACTAAGCAAAACATAAAAGCAAAAAAAAACACAAAACAGTTTTTGGATTTGGGCAGTGCAAATTTCATTATAAATATGCTTTTTTTGTTTCCGCACTATTTCTTATCGCAAAACCATTTTTCTATTGATATGCCTATTCTTTATTGTTCTCTAAAACCATTGACGATTCTTGTTTGCAAACGTTTCTAAATTGTGCTCGTAATTATAAACACAAACAATACATTTAAATAATACTTAAGTAAGTACATTGCATAACACTATATACATACTTATATTTATGCACTGTAAAATCGCCGAAATCGAGCAAGCATAGCCACATGAACGATTTTGCCACGGATCTGCAAGCATCCGTAAACAGTACGTGAGTGAGAATGAACGCAAAATGAATGCGAAACGACAACCGTGTCGATCATTCCGGGTCGATCGAGTTAGGCGATCTGGCTCAGCGTGTTCAATCGTTCTAAACGTTAATTTCATTTTTTTTAGTATTTTTTTAGGATTACTGAAGCGCGCCTCCTTTCTCTTACAAAATAGATCAGTCACCAAAAATCGCAAGGGGTAGAAAAACCCGCATAAAAATACTCCATATCTCACAACGAACCAATCGAATTTCGCTATCAATCCACCACACCGCACGTCCCCGCCCGGATGTGGTCAATCATTTGGGCCACGGAAATGACTCACACACACACATGCAAAGCTTAATGCGAGTCGAAAACGGCACGAGCGAAAAACACGCTCCATCGCTTCATTGTTGTGCTCCGTCCGCGCGTCTGCCACTACACATCATTACACCTACAACAAATTGCGCAAAATGGCACACACGTCCGTCGGCGGCGGGGTTTGCTTCCCGTTTCTTTCGCGCAAAACTGCAATCCCCACCGGTAAACGCGTGAACGAGGGAAACTGTGGCGTGAATTTTTCATCTCCCCAAAGTGGACCTGCCTCACAAAGGGGTTCACACCACCCGGCGCTAAAGTAATCCTGCCAACCGCACACGGGGAGCGGAGTTCGTGATGATATGTGTGTCAAATAATGTGCACTTGCTGCTGCACGCTCGAAATAAATTAGAGAAATACACCGCTTCCGCTATTTATTATTCCCCCATTTCGTGTGGGGATTAAACACATCCACCCGCGCACGCATCCTAAAACTCCACCACCATCCATCAGGTGTCGTGCCAGAGAGGATTGACAGGGACTATTTCTGTTCCGGGTGTTGTCGATTACGCGCGCAAAAAAAAAAGCCTTTCTCGGTGGCAGGGGTTAGCAACCGATTTTGGTGGAGGGAAGCATTACAAAATGTGAACTAATTGAGAACATTGTTACGTTATCCCAGTTGTTATTATTAAGGTGTTAATGTGTTGATTCGACGGCATAGAGTATCGTTTGTGTATGAGTATACATCACATACCAAACCCGTAAAAATTAACAAACCCAAACGGACATTAAGAAGCTCATCTGACAGCCATCGAGTAAGGAAAACAAATGTTTGTTCGATGTTCGATGGAAGGTGCCAAATTGAAAACAAACCTTTCGATATTTTATGGTCAAAAAGCTTCAACTTTTTTACCTTAGTTTCACAAAAAGCTTCACTATATAGAGCCTGCGATAGAGCCTGAATGAGCATGCGACATAAGAAGACTGGATAATTCGTCTTCTTGTAGGTCTCGTTTGTTGTATGGTATCTGACCGAGGTGTTTATGAGTTTGTTTGTGTGTATGTCTTGTTCGTGTCTTCTTCCGTTGTTAAGCCGGACTCAGTCAACACCGACTCTCGTTTTTGTAAGTAGTGTTATAATCTTAGCCACCACTGCATGTGATAGTCAAATAATCTTACCGTGCAAATAGACGTAGCGCGAAATTTCTCAAAAAGTAGCTCAGTTTAGCAAACAGAGCTACTTTTCTCGTGAGATATTTCTTTTGTTCCTTTTTCTATTGCTGAACCCTAAAATAAATTAAACCTGTTAATATATTTAATATTTTCAGTCTGCCACGAACCTCTGACGAGATCGGACGTACTTCGATTGAATGCGTTTAATCCCGCGATAAGGTGCGGCAGATATCGGTCAACGCTCCCAAGCGCAAAATTTGCAAGCAAAGTTACCCGCTGTGGCTGTGCCGTGACAATTGGTGTGTTCGTTTTGTGTCGTTCTTCGCTCGGAGATCGACAAGTGTT